>LBNU01033262.1:17965-54751 GCA_014162995.1 Artemisia annua
CCTTGTTGCCTTCGTTGCTTGTTCCTAATCAAACGCGTTCCACAATACTCTTCTTTTCTTCTCGCTTTTGTTCCACACCGTATATCCCACAACAATTTCAATACCCCTCGGTATTTTTACCAAAACAAATGATCAGTTTGTTTTCCTTCGTTGTTGTTGTTCTCGTATTGCTAGCGTGCGCCCAACAATCCCTAGATTGTTTTCTGTTTTCTTTCTCTTTTTCTCTCGGTACCAATTCTATATCCAAGCAACTTTCCCTTCTATCCAAACGTGTTGCGTTAACTTTGCAACCGTGGGTCTTTCTTTCTTGACGTCCTTCTCCTTCCAATTTGTTGCGTTATATTGATGCAACAAAGGATCTAATGGTTTGTTGTCGCGTGATGTTAATCACAAAACAAAGTTTCTGAAGAAACTATGTTTTCTTTTCTTCCTGCCGCGTACAGTAATCCCAACAACACAACCAAAAACTTGGTCACCACTTTGTTTGGTGCCCGTTTCTCGTTTGCAATTTCCCACAAGTATGGAGTGTGCACTTTCCTTCCTTGCATCCTAGTTATCCAGGCAACGCGTGTAGTTTGAAACGTTGTGTGTTCTTTCTGAAACAAAAGTTCAGCGTGTGGTTTTGGTTCTTTGGTTTCCTTTCGTTCTCGTTGTGGTTTCTGGTTTCAAAGTAACGAAAGTATGGCTCTTGATGCCAATTGTTAGTCCCAAATGAGAGTCGAATTGCAAGTAAACGTAAAATCTGAATAACTATTAATCGGTTCTAAACTTGTAATTGTTTCATGTACATGAGTACTTATACTAAACGAATGGTTGTGACTAAACCATTGTGACTATTCGAAGGGTTGCATACAAATCGACACACCCCTTCATTTTTACAGAATTTACTTTTTAACTAACTTAACTAACAAACGGTTATTAAGTTCTATTTTGTCAACTTTGATCCTTCATCTTTGAGAAAGAAGCAATATCGAGATTATTTGTTTTTCACAATTGAAACATAGAATATCTCGTGGTGTAGTGTTAGAAATTCTCTAGCTTTATCATTTAATTAATAAGCATTTCAGCAAATTATATGTATCTAACTTCAGATGAAGTATATAACAGGAAACGATTTAAGCTTTCGTTATGAGAACTGTTTCTTTTATGCTGTATTATTGAGCTTGGATGTAGTTTTTAATTCTTTGAGGTTCGCAAAAGCATTAAGCTCACAAGAATGGCAGTCATGTGGCCTCTTTAATTTGGAGTTATCAGCAAGAGTAGAAAGACAACGAAACCAATAATATATAGCTATTGCTGATCGTCTTGTTTGGGGTTTCAGTTTTTATGGCTTCTCTGTATGTTTTTAAAATGTTAGTCATGAAAATTTTAATATAATTTGGCTTGCTGACAACATAATCACAAGCTGGACACCAGTTCGAGTAAATTCAAATTAGTGCTTCGGCCTCTATCAGTCCTTTTTAGTTGTGAACATGTATAATATTTTAAATGTGTAGATGAACCATATTTTAGTTAGATTGTATTGGAAAAGATGATGAATTGGTGGTAGTAGCTAACTAACCGAATGAGAGAGAGGCCAATAACTCGATCCAGGTCGTGATTTTCTTTTAACAATAAATAATGTTATTAAATTCGTTATACAGCAACAATCTAGTAATTATGTAGAACATGAATTCATGGCTGCCCAACTCAGGTCGCTACTGTACATTAATAGTCGTATCTGAGAAGATATTGAAAAAGTTGCATAGTTAAAAAATTTATTGGTACACAGTTGGTCCCTGAAGTTGATTGTCATGTTAGATTTAATCATGTGATAGTTATAAATGTGGTTGGACTATTATGCCTTGGAAATATAACAAAAAATGAGCGTTGACCTCGTCAAGGGACTCATTCGGCCTCAAAATCACAAAGTTTGGACGCACCACGATGATTTTTCAAACTTAGGGGGCATGACGATGTTTTTGGACAAGTTTAGGGACCAACGGTGTATTTTTGTCTATATATATTTATATTAGAAAAATAAAACTCTTTAATAGTATAAATATAATATTTTTTAAGGTTAAAATTCTTTTTGTTGAAAAAATCTATATAATTAAATAAGTAAATAAATAAAATTCGGATTATTTGGTTTACTCAGTTTGGTTTTCGGTTTGGATATTTAATGAAAAGGAGAAATGACTTGTATAAATGTATTTTTTTAAGGACTGAAATTCGACAAAAATGTTGTGATTCTACGCACTTCATTCTACACACATTTAAAATGCGAAAGAATTACAATTTATTCGTACTTTCATCGTGTCGTGTCAAAAATTGCCGCTCATACTCTTAAGGAAGTCATTTTCAACCCAATTCCGTTAGGATAAACCCAATTCCGTTAGGATAAACAAAAACCATAAATAAATACATAGCCAATTGTCAATACTCAATAGTGCTCAAGGGCAAACAATTTTATACACCTATGTCCAAAAAGATCTCACACGGCAACACAAAAGTAATTAATAGTAAACTTCGACAAATTAAAACTTCAAACGACAGAGTGTACACGCCAAACTTAAGTACATAACTACATACGTGTGTAATTTTTGAATACATGTTATCTACTTGTAACAACCTTTCCTTGACGACCACCGTACGAAATCTTGTAACTCGTTATGTTATCTACCTTTGTGTCACCGCAACATTGCGTTAATCCTAGTATCCTACTATTATACTTATCATATTTAGAGTTATAGATCTAACTAGAAATAACAACTTAGTGCAAGGCTAGAGTTGTCTTTATTGTAATAATAGACATCGTAGTGACTCGCCAATATGCCACACCATCACGGTCGTCGCAATAGCTAAGATGGAGCAACTAAAGAAGAAACTGGCCAATATGCATACTGTTTTTTATTTTTTTTTTAAAGAGTAAACTGCGAAAAATGTCCTTAAACTTTGTCGATTTTGCGAGAAATATCTTCCAGCGAAAAATTATGCAAGCTGTGTGCCTAACGCTTTTTATTTTATTTTTATTTTTATTTATTTTTTTGCGAGAAATGCCCTTGAGCCGTTAAATCCCTCATTTTTGCTAACGCTAGTTAACTTTTCCCTTAGTGGCCATTTGAAATGACTAATTTACCCTCGACTATTACATGGACTTTTTTTGCGGTTCACTCTTTATTTTATTTTGAGTTCTCTCTCCACTATCACTAACCCATATTTTATCAAGACAAAAATACACCGTTGGTCCCTAAACTTTCCACGAAACATCACAGGGCACCTTAACTTTTTTTTTTTTAGTCGTCTGGAGTCCAAAGAGAGGTTTTTGAGGCCAAATACGTCCCTCTGACCGTTTTCCCTTGGTCAACTTCTGTTATTTCCCCCATGTGCCTTGCACATGAGGGCAAAATGGTCATTTCATCGTTTTGGTTAATTATATTGGTGGTACAACCTTAGGGACGAACGGTGTATTTAATCAAAAAAGTTATATACCCACACTACCATCATTACCACCACCAACACCACCATCATCTCTGTCACCTCTACCGCCATCACCACCACCCACCATAATTATTAAATTTTTTTCTTTAATTGACTAACATCACATGTTTTCTTCGTACAGTACCAATGAATTAACCAGTGGCTGTTTCAGTTGGTCCACTTTGACTTCTATCGTGATGATATAGAGTTTACCACTAACCACCTTAAAAAACTTTAACTTGTTGGTATTATACAATGATTAAATACTGAGTAATAACTTATTTAACAGAGTAATAGACTTGAAAGCTTGTTATGATTGTATTTGTACATTTTTTTCGTTCCTTTGCTTGCTTGAGAATCAGCCACAGAAACAAGAAGTCACTTGTATATTTCGTCAATCATTTGTATCAGAACTATAATACCTCTGTTGATCTCCTGAACCTGGAATGTGTATTTGATATTTCCCTTTATAATTCCATTGAAAGCTTGTTATGATTCTGAATTATTGTATTCACAAAACCAGGCTCTGCAGTTCATAAAAAAGTTAGGAGAAGAAATACATTCTGTGGTTGTAAAGAGGAGTACTGAGCGGAATTTGCAATTAGTATATGTTATTGGTCCACCACGTACTGATAGGCTCCAGGAGTATGACTTCGGGCCTGAAGATTTCCGTAGCTTAAGTAATTTTGTGGATGGTTACTCCCTTATGACGTATGACTTCTCAAATCCTCAAAATCCACGGCCGAATGCACCACTTGTGTGGATCCGCTCTACTATGAAGCTGCTCCTCGGTCCCCATGCAGCTGACTCTCAGAATTTGACCCAGAAAGTATTTCTAGGCATCAACTTCTATGGGAATGATTATGCTCTTCAAGGAGGTACATGGCAGTTCTTCATTATCAGTTGATTTTTATCGATTAAGTTAATCTTATTAGATAAAATAATAAAATGGTTGTTTGTTTTATATATGCATGCACGGGTGGTAGGGCTATCCTTGGAAGAGATTATCTTTCTTTGTTAGAGAAGCACAAGCCTCAACTGAAATGGGAGAAGAAAAGTGGCGAGCACTTCTTCTTTTATACAGATGAAAATAAACATGTCGTGTTTTACCCATCACTTCTGTCAATTGCAATGCGGCTGGATGAAGCTCGTTCATAGGGTGCTGACATTTCCATATGGGAAATTGGTCAAGGTTTGGATTATTTTTTTGATCTTTTTGTAACTCAGATGTTGTTTGATAGCTGAAGAGAACATTTGATCAAATTCCTTCTATGGCTTAGATTGTTGTATAAATGTCTAATGGTTGTTTGGGTAGAATACGTTTTGTTAAAGGTAGTATTGTGTTCTGATTGTTCAGAAAATCTAACAAGTTAGCTGAATTTCTTTGTGTATTGCTTGAACAGTATTTCACAACTCAGTAATGCACGGTAAAGTACATCATGTTTAAATGTATTATGAAGATGCATAGGTTCCTTTCGACTTGGCTATTATTTAAAATGACTGTAATCAGACTAACACCCATGTCACAAGGCCAAGAGCCATAACAAAGGAGAAGATGTATGACTTTATACATGGGAGAGAGAGAGAGAGATAGAAGATGAAGTTGAGAGTTAGGAGATGAAGTGTGTGAGAAATGTGAGAAAAAGAAAGATGTATGACTTTATATATGGGCAAAATAGTCATTTAACAAGAATAACGGGATTGGGCAACAAAAAACGGAACATTGACCAAGGGAAAACGGTTAGAGGGACGCATTTGGCCTCAAAAACCTCTCTTTTGGACTCCAGGTGACTAAAAAAAAAAGTTAAGATGCCCTATGATGTTTCGTGGAAAGTTTAGGGACCAACGGTGTATTTTTGTCTTTATTATATGCAGACATGTATGCATTTGCAACATTTTCATCTCGTGATGGTTTGAAATATTGTAAGCAATTATTAAAGTGTTAATTGAAAATGATGTTAGGTTTGCATTGTCTAAGTTTATTAATGCATTTACTCACGTACACATGTCATGAAGTTAATGGTTGCATAAAATGAAGTTGTTGTAATGAAGAATCAAATGAGTTACGATGTAACAACCTAACGTGAAGAACATGAAGTTTGTTACTACAAAAATCTAGTTGGGTCAAATTCACTATCTACGTATAAAACAAGGTAGAATTTCATACGTGATCTTGGACAACTTCCATGTATCACATATGTCATTTTAAACTAAAGTTTTTAAAATCGGGATCCTATCTAGGATCATTTTCGTGTTTGTAAGATTGTGATCATAAGATTAGATCAGAATTTTAAAAACCTAATATAATGTTATTTTTTTAATATCCATTGTAAAATTTTGCAAATCTACATCTCTTATATAATAAAACAAAACCCCTAGTGGGTACTTTGTCATTTTGAAAAAAAAGAATATTTCCTTATTGGGTAATATGTTAATTATTATTTAATTTATAAGTTTTTAAATTCGTTTTGTTGATATACTATACAAGTAGAAGATAAATACAAAAAATATAGATAAGATTTAAATGATTATCTTTAATCATAAAAAGCTACAATTAAAAATCATAAATCAAGTAAAATAAAAATTAAATTATTTGTTTTTTAATAAATAAAAATATATCATTCAAAATTTTTAAAAAAAACCCGCGCGTGCGCGGGCATTATAACTAGTATTATTATATATCATATATCATGAAAATTGAAAATGTATGTCAAAATTATGATTATGAAGTGTTTAATACAATTAGCCTATTATTTTTCATATTCTACAAAACTTAATACATAAATTTGTAGTTTTTTAACTTGTGTTCGAGAAAATTAAAATCGGATCAAACGAGATCTTAATACGTAAAAACTAGATCGTTTTTGCTTTGTAGTATCCTAAAATCATAAGATCCTAAAATAAAGATCGAAATTTTAACAACTATGTTCTAAACTACCAAATATTCGCTTGTCCACCCGAACGAAATAGAGAACATAATTGGATAACGGGGTAATTTAATATATCTTCTCTGGATGATTGAAAATATTATATATATTTTAATTACAACAAACATAATATGCAATAATTGTAAAGCATATTTCTCATAAATTTGAAACTTTCAACTTTTAGAAGAGGATGTATAAGATTCCCCATTGGATGATTTACAAGCAAATGGGTTGTTGGTCCAATATTATGTGATGATTATGCATGAAATTTAAAATTTTTATGCGTTCGGCCTATGAAAGATGAAAATTGAGATTGTTGAGTTGTGTCAAAATATACATATATGTTTGGCAAAACTAGCTGTAAGCTGTAAATTGTAAAGCTATTAACATGAGCTACAAACTGTATCTTTTTTTTCAATAAAAGTGTTTGATAAATTAGCTGTTAAATGTAATTATAAGCTGTTAACAGTATTTTTATTTCTTAACAGCTCCGAATATTTTAAAAGCTTCATGAATCAGCTTTTTATTTTGGAACTATTTGTTTAAAATTAAAGCTTGAAGTTGATGTATCCAAACGGAGCTTTTTGAAAAAGATTATTTTTGTAACTAAAAGCTTACGGCTCCAAAAAAGCTCCAAATATTTGCCTACCAAACTCAGTTTGACTTTCAAAAAATATAATAGAAAAAACAATTAACACCGAGACAATTCTTAAATATTTAAAATCTAATAAAACTTTTGTCATTTGTTACATCATGATATTCGTCAATAAACTTTAGGTATTTGTTAATAGTTGAGTAGTTATAATTGTTTCTAATCGGTAAATAAACATAAACGAACAAAATGAAAACACCGATACTTAATTGTTAATATTAGCCTATTAGGTTCAAACCAAATAAATTAGTGAATCAAAATGATAGAGATCATGATTACCTCAAAATGTTAATATTTGCAATATGAATTTTGTTATTACATGGTCACTTATCATGTGTTAGAATTTACTTCTTCCGTCTCGAAATTATTGTATTTCTTCTCTATTCTTGGACATCTCAAATTAATTGTCCTTTTTTCATTTTCAACCAATTAAAATTCTTTTAAAAAATAAAGATGAAATTATAGTGGTTGAAGAGTAAAATGATCATATATATATATTTTTTAACGTGTATGTTTTTATCTCAAGACAATAATTTTGAAACGGATAAAATATTTAATGTACACATATTTCGTTTGTATCAAAAAATAAACGTTTCATATCACTTCAAAATCTCCTTCATCCTTCAAATTCATTAATAGATTCATATTCGAATTTAGCTCAATACAAGATGTTTTCATAACCTTTTCAAAAGTAAATAAAAGCATACACCCATTTGTTGGCGTATGTGTCCGAACGACACGTGTCGTCTGGACTAAACATTCACCTCCGGATACGTTAACCAAAGGCATGAGCCGAAGAGAAAAGTGGACACCTCCTATTATCCAGAAACCACCTTTTACCCTCTGGGTAAAAGCATGGACTGCCGTCACGCCGCCACCCGAATTTTTGAGATTATGTATCACGCGTGACCTGACACCTATCTATTAGACTAGGCGTAGCTTGGCTCGCATTGTTCCCAGACATCACAGGTAACGAGGTGTGGGTAGTATAAATACCCCGACCTCATTTATGATTCACAACTAACACACACATAGCATTTACTCTCATTTATTACCTTACCTCCCGTATCATCATATACTTACTCTCACGCTAGAGGTTGGCCTTGGGATCAAATCCAAGACGAGTCTAACGTGCGTGTTTCCTGTGTAGGAACCAGTTACTGTCCGGAGGAGCTCGTCCGAAGGATTTTACTGAAGTAGGACCCACTTACAAGGTTTTGCTTCAACACCATTTTTAGTCGGATCCACCCACTATACTTGATCAAAAAACCCTATGACAAGGAGTAACAGGAAGTGTACGTTGTGTCGTTGTCACATCCCCTGCCTTCCCAAGGTGCCTAGAAGATAAGCAGCTAATTTCGAAGTAATAGAAAGAAAAGTAATGTCTGGAGTGGGAGAGTTAGAGTCGAACAGAGGATTACTCACTTCTTTCTCTCATTCAAAAGGTAAATACAGCAGAGTGATGATCTAAGAGCGGATGGTGTGGGTGGGGTGGGGAAAAGTTGTTTTCGAGTGATCAAGGCAAGCGTACCTTTGATACATATTTTAAGCAAAATAAATAAATAAAAAATAAATAAATAAAAAATCATTGATTCATACTATCTGTTTTTAAGCTAAACAACAAATTTATTTACAAAACAACTAAAATTTCAAACTTCTTTTTTTTTTGAACAAGAAATTTCAAACTTCACTCCTCCAAAATCCAATCCTTCACAATCTACATCTCAAAAATCCATTTCCAATAAAAAATTAAAAAAAAATATATATATTTAGGCGACATCTATACGTTAACATTTTTCCCAATTATTCATTTTCAACACTAATTAAACAAGCTCCAATTCCATTTCACTTCAAGATCTTCTTCCTCATCCCCCAAAATCTTCAACTCAAAAATCCTTAAAAACAACAACAATGGCAACAACCAAATCCTTAAAATCAAGAAAACCCCCATCAACACCCTCACCAACATCCTCAAAAACAACATCTTCATCTTCATCTTCTCTATCTTCACACTTAGCCATGATTGAACTCAAACACAGAATCATCACCTCCTTATCGAAGCTCTCCGACCGCGATACGCACCAAATCGCGGTCGAAGATCTCGAAAAGATCATCCAGAACCTCAACAACCCAGAACAAACAATCACAATGCTTCTTAACTCACTTTATGATGCCACTAGTGACCAAAACAAACCCATTTTGAAAAAGGAATCAATTAGGCTTCTTTACTTAGTTTGTGCTAGCCATCCTGATTTGACAGCTACCCATTTGACCAAAATTATATCCCACATTGTTAAAAGGCTTAAAGATTCTGATTCTGGTGTTAAAGATTCTTGTAGGGAGGCTATTGGGAATCTTTCTAGTTTGTATTTTAAGGGTTTTGTTGGGAATGAGGGGGAGAATGTTGGGTCTGTTGTGAATTTGTTTACGAAGCCGTTGTTTGAGAGTTTGAATGATCAGAATAAGGGTGTGCAGAGTGGCGCGGCGATGTGTTTGGCGAGAATGGTGGAAATGGCGGCTGATAATCCGCCTGTTTCCGCTTTTCAGAAAATGTGTGGGAGGATTTGCAAGTATTTGAATAATCCTAGTTTCTTGGCTAAGGCTGCTCTTTTGCAAGTGGTTTCTAGTCTTTCGCAGGTAGATGGTTTTTAACGTTTTATTTGAGGCAATTTGTGTATATATATTATGGCGTTTTATTGTTGTTGAATGAAAATAAGCCGTGCAGTTGTGTTCACACAGTGTCACTGTACGTGGGGTGGGGGAATGAAAGTGGTGCACTACTTGTCAACATTATTAAATGCAAGATTTTGGAACACACACTGAGTGTGTTTTTGTGGGGAATGGGGTGATGGCAAAAGAAGTAAATGAGAATATGAAATTTGAGTCTACCTTTATACAAGTAGACGATGTAATAATCAATTATTTTTTGTTAGTATTTTTTTTTGTACGATGGAATAATCGCCGGACTATTGCCGGAATCTGGAAATAAAGTGAAGTCGCACATTCGCACATTTAATAGGTACCAAAATCGCACATTTATTTGACTTATAGAACTAAGGGTAAATAAGTAATTTTTGTCTGGACACATGGGGGACAAGTGATAGTAGGTGGGACATGTGACAAGTGATAGTGGGGGACAAGTCCTATTTGTCTGGGACACATGTCACAAAACTAGTGGGATCGCACATTCGCACATGACCAAATTGAGAATAATGGTTGAAAAAGTACCTTTTTGGGAATTCAATCAAGAAAATGTCCCTTTTTGGGAATTTACGCAAATTTTTATGTATTCAACATGTGAAAGATGAAAATTGAGATTGTTGAGTTGTGTGAATATATATTACAACTACGTTTTTAAGTTTGACTTTCAAAAAATATAATAAAAAATAGATAATTAACACCAAAACATTCCAAAACAATTCTTAGATATTTAAAATCTAACAGTAAAACTTTTGTCATTTGTTACATCATGATAGTCGTCAATAAACTTTAAGTATTATTAATAGTTGAGTGGTTATAATTGTTTCTAATCGGTAGATAAACATAAATGATAAAAATGAAAACATCGACACATAATTGTTAATATTTGCAATATGAATTTTGTAATTACATGTTCACTTATCGAGTGTTAGAATTTACTTCTTCCGTTTCTAAATTATTGTCCTTCTTTGCTATTCTTGGAAATCTCAAATTAGTTGTCCCTTTTCATTTTCAACCAATTCAAATTCTTTAAAAAAAAAATAAAGATGAAATGTTATTGGTTGAAGAGTACAATGATTCTATTTTTAAGAAAAGTGTATACTTTTATCTCATGACAATAATTTTAAGACGGAAAAAATATTTAATCCACACATATTTCTTTTGTGTCAAAAAATAAACATTTCATATCACTTCAAAATCTTCTTCATCCTTCAAATTCATCGGTAGATTCATACTCTAATTTAGCTGACCATGAACTTTCCTTTACTATTATACAACATCTTTTCCATTTTCAAAAGTAGATAGAAGCAGACACTTTTAGTCGGATCCATCCGCTATACTTGATGAAAAACCCTATGACAAGGAGTAAAGGGAAGTGTGTACGTTGTGTCGTTGTCACATCCCTTGCCTTCCAAAGGTGCCTAGAGGACAAGCAACTACTTTCGAAGTAATAGAAAGAAAAGTAACGACTAGAGTGAGAGAGTTAGAGTCGATCAGAGGATTCCTCACTTCTTTGTCTCATTCAAAAGGTAAATACAGCAGAGTGATGACCTAAAAGCGGATGGTGTGGGTGGGGTGGGGAAAGGTTGTTTTCGAGTGATCAAGGCAAGCATACCTTTGATACATATTTCAAGCAAAATAATAATAATAACAATAATAATAATAATAATAATAATAATAATAATTATTTCATACCATCTGAATTAACGTAGTAAGATTGGATGTAATTATCTTTTGAATTATTTTCAAAATCCGTTTTTAAGCTAAACAACAAATTTATTTACAAAACAACTAAAATTTCAAACTTCTATTTTTTGAACAAGAAATTTCAAACTTCACTACTCCAAAATCCAATCCTTTACAATCTACCTCAAAAATCCATTTCCAATAAAAAAAATATTTTTAAAAAAATATAAATTTAGGCGACATCTATACGTTAACATTTTTCCCCATTATTCATTTTCAACACTAATTAAACAAGCTCTTCAAGATCTTCTTCCTCATCCCCAAAAAATCTTCAACTCAAAAATCCTTAATCACAACAATGGCAACAACCAAATCCTTAAAATCAAGAAAACCCCCATCAACACCCTCACCAACATCCTCAAAAACAACATCTTCATCTTCATCTTCTCTATCTTCACACTTAGCCATGATTGAACTCAAACACAGAATCATAACCTCCTTATCGAAGCTCTCCGACCGCGATACGCACCAAATCGCGGTCGAAGATCTCGAAAAGATCATCCAAAACCTCAACAACCCAGAACAAACAATCACAATGCTTCTTAACTCACTTTATGATGCCACTAGTGACCAAAACAAACCCATTTTGAAAAAGGAATCAATTAGGCTTCTTTACTTAGTTTGTGCTAGCCATCCTGATTTAACAGCTACCCATTTGACCAAAATTATATCCCACATTGTTAAAAGGCTTAAAGATTCTGATTCTGGTGTTAAAGATTCTTGTAGGGAGTCTATTGGGAATCTTTCTAGTTTGTATTTTAAGGGTTTTGTTGGGAATGAGGGTGGGGAGAATGTTGGGTCTGTTGTGAATTTGTTTACGAAGCCGTTGTTTGAGAGTTTGAATGATCAGAATAAGGGTGTGCAGAGTGGCGCGGCGATGTGTTTGGCGAGAATGGTGGAAATGGCGGCTGATAATCCGCCTGTTTCCGCGTTTCAGAAAATGTGTGGGAGGATTTGCAAGTATTTGAATAATCCTAGTTTTTTGGCTAAGGCTGCTCTTTTGCAAGTGGTTTCTAGTCTTTCGCAGGTAGATGGTTTTTAACGTTTTATTTGAGGCAATTTGTGTATATATATTATGGCTTTTGAGGTTGCTTTTAGGTCTTGAATATGGATCTTGACTTGATCCGATACTTGTGAGCGTGACATTAAGTAAAATTTAGTTTATTATTGCTTACGTTGTGATTGTTATGTTTGTGCCTGTTTTTTTATGTATACTTTAATTGTTAGTCGAAAGGTGAAGTTATGGCGTTTGAATTTGCCTTTTGGTCTTAAATGTGAATCTTTATTAGAGGGGTTTTTGACTTTGAATATGGATCTTGACTTGATCCGATACTTGTGAGCACGACATGAAGTAAACTTTAGTTTATTTATAACTTATTTTGTGATTGTTAACATTTTGTTTGTGTTTATATACTTTAATTGTTAGTTGATAGGTGAAATTGTAGCATTTGAGTTAAACCTTTAGGTCATAATGTGAATGTTTATTGAAATGAGATGACTTAAAATATGGATCTGGACTCGACCCAACATGTGCAAATGCGACTTGAAGTAGAATTTTTAAGTGGCAAGTTCCCCCACGTATGATTCTGTTTTTGAGTTAAAAAATTTAGATAGATTTTTTGTATTGTGTGTATATGTACTCTATTAGTTAGTTGATAGGTGAAATTTCAGTATTTGAATTTTTCCATTAAGGCATAAATGTGAATCTTTATTAGAAGGGTTTTTGACTTTGTATGTGGATCTTGACCTCGACCCGACACTTGCGCGACGTAAAGTAGAATTTCAAGCTAAGCCAATTGAATGTTTCAGGCTTTTAAGATATTTGTAGGTAGGGTCTTCGTGGTTTTTAGTCTTTTTATAGGTTTGCTAAATCTAGCAGCTTTTTATAGCACATATATATAGTACCATTTTATTAATTTTCTTAGATTTGATCTAAATGTAAGCATATGCTGGAAATCGTACAATGTGAGCTTGCCTATAGATCATAAATAGTTGTTTTTTAAAATGCGAGTCATTAAAAGGGGAAGTATAACTCAGCCATGCCAAACTTGGGTTCCATCGGTTGGTCCTTTCAAGATTGGTGAATATTTTGAGGTGAATGCAAATTGATAAGTTTGTCTCACTTTGCTCTTAGCCTCTTACTTGGCATACGAAACTAAACTTTGCCTCGATTTTGGATGCTGTTACGATCGCAAAGTTATGATGTGAAAGAGGGGACTCCTGTCCTGGAACATGCTATACATGACAACTGATAAACAAGAATTTCCATGCAGCAAATAGAAAAACTTGTTAATGATGGGGTCCATTGGATTATACTTTGAATATCTGTGCATCCTGGGGCCTTTGGATATGTGCTTTGGAATTGATTATCCGATACTTGCGTTTTGAAATCAGAAGAATCAGTTTTTAATTTTGTATGCATAGAGTATGCTTTTGATTATTTACGTATAAACAATCAATTTCAGACTAGCTGCAAGTCTGCAACTATATTAATTATCAAAAGTTAAAAAAATGAAATTTCCTAAACTGTGACAGACTTCTACTCCCATCTCAGACTTCTATCATTTTATTTTTCAATTCCCCGAGTTTTCTGTATTCATCAAGCATTCAGTATTTGATCATTACAGCGACAAGCAGCAGATACATGTCCAAACAGTATCTTCTGCAACTTGTTTTATAACTGATTTTCAATACCACATTAGTACTTTCAATACGCGCATCCAAACACCCCTTAGGTGTTGACATGAACCCTTTTATTGGTACACAAATAACTAGTGGACCTTTTACTCAGAACAGTGCCGTCAGCTCTCCTCTGTATTTTGTAATTGATTTGGTTTTTGTTTAAGTTATCAGTGGTGCTAATGGTATGATGTCCACATAAACTTGAAATATAATAATATATATGTTACAGGTTGGTGCGATTTCTCCGCAAGGCTTGGAGCCACTGCTACAAAGTTTACACGACTGTCTCAACAATACTGATTGGACAACTCGAAAAGCGGCTGCTGATGCGTTGAATGCCCTGGCTTTGCATTCCAGCAACTTGATCACTGGAAAAACAGGTCCAACACTAACCGCTCTTGAAGCTTGCCGATTTGATAAGGTTAGTTCATGCATTGTTACTTTTAAAAGCTCAAACAAGTTAAAGTGATCCCCCTTCTGAAGTTTTTTATCATGCATTTAAGATTTCGTGCTACACAGGATACCGTATCATAAAGTTTATATTTTTTTGGGTTTCCCTGACTTACTAAACCCTTTTTGTTTATCAACTTCTACAGATAAAACCTGCAAGAGACAGTATAATAGAGGCTTTGCAACAATGGCAGGGTCTTGCAGGTGGTTCCAGAGATCAAAAAACGGGCCACGGTTAGCATAAAATTTACTATTATTTTCTACATTGGTTGCTCCAATCTGTGTATCTGTACAGGTGGCAATTTTGACCCATTTACTTATGTGTGGGTCTATTTGGGTCACATGAATACAAAAAAATAAAAATAAATAAATGAATAAATAAATAAATAAATAAAATAAAATAAAAATAAATAAAAAATAAATAAATAGGAAATCTGGTCGCATGGGTTATTCTATCTATTGAATACAACACTCTAAAAAATGCCTTTATTCAAAGAATTAAATTAGTATTACCGTACAATTTATGTGAAATCCAAAAAGGTTTTGGGCAAAAAGTGTTTCGGGTCAACTCAACCTGACCTGCAAAGAGAGTACACATTTCGACCCATTACAAAACTCGCCCAACACACCCATTTTGCTACCTCTATGTATATGTATTGTGCTCATGTTCGTAAAATTTTCAGATGGTGAAAATTCTGAACCAGTTAAGTCAGATGAAAGAAAAACGGAAGCCCCACCAAAGAATGTTGAACCCGAGGGTAGCAACGTACCCGAGAAAGCTGTTGGTATTTTGAAAAAGAAAGCACCTGGTTTGAGTGATAAAGAATTAAACCCCGAGTTCTTTCAGAGACTTGAAAGAAGGGTTTCGGGTGAGGTTGAAGTGGTTGTCCCTCGTAGATTTGTCAAGTCCTCAAATGAGCAAAATGGAGATGATTCAGGTCTTAATGATACAGATGGCGGGTCACAGTCAAAAGAGAATTACCAAAAAGTTGATAGAGGAATTGGAGGTCTTTCGAGAAGACGAGAATTTGATGATATGAATGATCCAAATCAAAGGGAGGGATTTAGGGGGAATAAAGGAAACTGGATAGCTATTCAGAGGCAATTACTACAATTGGAGAATCAACAATCACATCTTATGAACATGTTGCAGGTACGTCAGTTCAGCTTACTTTCAAATGTGAGGGGGCAATTTGGATCCGTTTACTAATGAACGGGTCAATCTGGTTATCTTTCTACCTATAATGGGTAAATTTTTTGGAGACACAATGGGTATCAGGTGATTTGGTAACGGGGCAAAACGGTTTGAAGTTGAAACAAGTCATTCTAAGAATGTATCAAAATGGCCCTTGTTGACCCACAGCCACTTCTTTTTCCATTTCTACAGTTTTTATAATAGTGTTGCTTTTGTTGTGATTACAAAACAATATTATGTTGATATCATAATAATAATCGACGTTAATGAAACAACATAGGGTGGCTTACAACCCGTTCGGTCCACTTGACCCACTACCCTTTTAGCTGAACTTTTGAAATAAATCAACTTTTGTGATCATCTTTAACACCCTGGTTATTTATAGAAGTAGAAAAATTCAAATTTGGGTCGATCCATACCAAAGTTACCTGTTTGATTGGTTACTCAACGTCTCAACCTGTCAACCCGCCCAATTTGCCACCTCAAATAGTCAAATTTACATTTTTTNGGTGACTCTTGAGAAGAGAGTTCGGGGTTTAGAACGAGTTGTTGAAGACATGGCACGTGACCTATCATTATCATCAAATAACAGAAGAGGTGGCAATTACATGATGGGGTTTGAGGAATCTGGTAGACCATTAGGGAAATATAACGGCTTTTCTGACTACCCTAATTCCAAATTAGGTAGAAACGATGACCCGATGTCTTTCATGGGTGGTTCAAATATGAGGGGTAGAGGATCTTCTTGGCGGGCAGACGTGCCCGAAAATTGGGACTATCATTCATATGGCAGAAACCCACAAATGGGTTTAAGAAGATCACCAAAATCAGAAAGTGAAGCCGAAGCTGGGAACAGAAGAGGTTGGGGAGGTGGACTTGCTAGGTTTGGTGAAGGACCGTCGGCGAGAAGTGTTTGGCAAGCTTCAAAAGATGAAGCCACACTGGAAGCAATAAGGTTCGCGGGCGAAGACAACGGGCAGGCCCCTGCCCGAACTGCCCGGGTGGCAGTTCCGGAAATGACGGCTGAGGCTATGGGAGATGAGATGGTTCAAGATCGGGACCCGGTTTGGACGGCCTGGACTAATGCAATGGATGCGGTTCATGTTGGTGATGTTGATACTGCTTTTGCTGAAGTTTTGTCTACCGGTGATGATTTATTGCTTGTTAAGCTAATGGACAGAACGGGCACCGTTATTGATCAATTGTCAAGTGAGGTTGGGACTGAAGTTCTGCATGCTGTTGCACAGTTTCTTCCGGACCAAAATGTGTTTGATATCTGCTTGGCATGGCTTCAACAGGTACACCTTATTATGTATGCACAGAAAATAGTGTTTGGATATGTTTTTTTGCCCCTTTTTTATTGAAGTTCTAATAATCCGAAAAAGGGACTGTTTGTTTTTTTGTTGTTGCAAACTTTTAATAATTTGACGAAATAAAACAAAAATGACATTATTTCTGGTTGCAAAACGAGAGTAAAAAACTGATATTATATATGATTGGGTGTGTTTTTCGATTGCAAATAATCAATTTCTATTGTTTGGGTATACTCTTTTAAATCCTTGAATCGTAATAATCAGTTTAGGGTAGCTGCAAAAAATGATTTTGGTAATTTAGGGGCTGTCAACCTTTTAAGTTTTTGAATTAACAGAATTTGATGAACATTTTGAAGACGGATTATTATCTAATTATCACATAATCTTTTCAAAACGCAAGGCCAAACACCCCCTCAGAAGTGTAATCTGATATCTATAAAGCCAGTTCAAAACACAAATTCAAACACCCCTACGATACCAGTTTTGCTGGCTTTCCTTTATTTTTCACTGGTGTATTTTAATTCAAAATTTTCTGGTCTACAGTTGCTTGATATGATTGTGGAGAACGGAGCAGATAATGTGGAAATCCCAATGGAACTTAAAAGGGAAATTTTGGTGAATCTAAATGAAGCGGCTTCAACTATCGAGCCTCCCGAAGATTGGGAAGGTATGGTGCCAGACCAACTCTTGTTGCAGTTAGCATCAGCATGGGATATCGATCTGCAGCAGCTAGAGAAGTAAAACTTTGATGATGACATATTTAAATGAATCATGCTGTCTGCACAGGGTAGTTTAAAAACTTGATCTTGCAAATTTATATAATCTTTGATTGAAGATAGGGTATTGGGTATGGTTTGTTATCAGCTTTGACATTAGATGTAGATGAAACGAGATGAAGGGCTTATATTTGCTGTTTGATTTGCTCGTTTTGCACTTGAAATTAAATGAAAAGGTTTTGTATGTGATATTACTTCTGTTTATGTGGGCACGTTCTCGATTCCTTAGGTTTATTTTAGAATACAATTGTCTTCATTTAACACTTCTAGGCTTGTGCCACCATGGCACATGTTAGAAAAACCCATTGCAAGTAATTAACATGTTGTAAATGCAAAGTAGACTACATGGATTGTTAGATACACATGCTTTCTTATAATGTCCAGCAAAGATGGTTAACAATTGACTAATGAGTTAATATGTAAACTTTCATTCGGTAACCATCAGTACAATGCAATCTAACCTATAATAGTTCATAACTTCATATACCCTTGTAAAATTCTATGAAATTTACCACCAAATATGATTGTAAACCCTACTACATTAACATGTAACTCCCGCTTTTTTAGCTTTGAGATATGCAAATAGCTTCTCGAGTTTACTGATTCTAGCTTCAAGTTCTAATCCCAATGTATCAACATCCACAGAATCTTTGGAACCTTCACTTGTTGGTTCATCTTTGCCAAAGTTTTCTGTCTCGTCACCATCAATTGGAGACTGCAAATAACCCTCGCCGTTTGACTTGTTCCACCACTCCAAGTACCTAGTAGTGACATATGGATTAGAGATTGGGGATGGGAAATAAACCTCAACATCCTTAACAGGCCTGGTGTAAAACTTCCAAGCGAGTTCAGGACTTTCATTCACTCGTGTCACGTCACCAGGAACATCTTGGTTCATTCCAAATTGCATAGCAACTCTATGAGGTAAATATTGCTCAATACATTTTCCATCTAGCCCAACTAACTCAGAAACCCTCAAACATCGAACCCACGACTCCAGTTCTTCATCTAAACAATCACTAACAACAGCCCACCTTCCCAACTTATAATTTGAATCCTCAGCATATGGCTGCCAACAAAAATCTTCCAAACCACAATTGACATTTTCTACGCTTATTTTCTTCTTTTCCCATCTAGCAAATCTTGGACCACTACTATCCCCACAATTTGGACTAAGAATTTTAAACCTTTCCCAAATCCAAACTTGAAGAAGTTGTAAAGGAGCCCAAACAATAACATCATTCTGATCGGCGTTTTTCAATAAGCGTAAATCTTTATAAATGCTAGCAAGAACAGCAGGTGCAAGAGCAAGTTTAACCCCTCTACTTAAACAAACAGCAATAGCGTATACATTTGTAGAAACGGTTGAATACGATGAAGGGAAAACAAATCTAGATAACCACAATACAAGAAACGCTTCATGCTCGATTTCACTATCACTATCTTTAAACATCTTCATCCATCCAGACTGCTGAGCTTTAGAGTAACTAGATCTTTTCATCTCAACCCATGCTTCATTTAATTTTGCTATAATTGCTTTAGATTCATTGGTTTCGGTATCAGCAAGATTAACGGCAGACTGACCCAAAACAGAATAACCACCAACAACCATCATATCCTGTAAAGTTATTGTAACTTCACCCCATTCAAACACGAATGTATTAGTTTCATCACACCATTTTTTAGCAAACCGAAGAATCAGGTCATCATTTTTGATGATTTCATAAGATGAGTTTAAAACAGCATTATAGATTCCTGCTTTTTGCCACGTGGATTTGTGAAGTAAACACATACTATTGACCCAATCTTTCCAACCTTTTTGAAGGGTTCTAAACCCATTAAATGATACTTTTAGAGAACATGTTTTGGGGTCATATGAATGGTTGAAATTTAAGGGTTTCACATTATCCACTGAAGTAGCAGAGGGTTTAAGAAATGGGGCAAGTTTGCGGGCCGGGTTAGTGGGTTTGGTGTGTTTGGGTGATACCATGAGCTCTGATCTTTCTTCCATGATGGTACTAGTTTTGGGAGACGATGAATGGTTGAAAGAACAAGGTTTCCTATTGACAGCGGAGGGTTTTAGTAATGGGGCATGTGTATAGGTCGGCTGAAGGGGTTTAGTGTGTTTAGGTGATACATTGGATCTTTTGCTTCTTGATTCAATTTTGCCAAAATTTCTAGTCACATTATCACCAAATGGAGACTGCATACTACACTCGCCAGCTGACTTATTCCACCACTCCAAATATCTAACAGTGACATAAGGTTCAAAGACTCGTGACGGAATATACACTTTCACATCTTTAACAGGCCTGGTGTAAAACCTCCAAGCAATTTCATGACTTCCATTTACTCGTGCCACGTCTCCAGGAACATCTTGGTTCATCCCAAATTGCATTGCAACTCTATGAGGCAGATATTGTTGGATACATTTTCCATCTAACCCAACCAACTCAGAAACTCTTAAACAGCGGACCCATGACTCCAATTCTTCATCTACACAATCACCAACAACAGCCCACCTTCCAAACTTATCATTTGAATTTTCAGCGTGCGGCCGCCAACAAAAATCTTCAAAACCACTATCAATATTTTCTGCGCGTGATTTCTTGTTTTCCCATTTAGCAAATCTTGGACCACAACTATCACTACAATTAGGCCTAAGATGACAAAATCTTTCCTAAATCCAAATTTGAACAAGTTGGAATGGAGCCCAAACAATAACATTTGTTTCATCATCATGACTATCGGTTTCCAAACTATCTTTTAACAACCTTAAATCTCGATAAATACTAGCTAAAACAGGAGGTGCAAGAGCAAGCTTGACCCCTCTACCTAAACAAACAGCAGCTGCAAATACTTTTTTAGTAACAGTGGTATAAGTTGAAGGAAAAACAAACCGGGATAACCACAATACAAGAAACGCCTCATGCTCGATTTCACTACCGCTATCTTTAAACATTGTCATCCAATTACCCTGTTCAACTTTATTACGCGGAGACCTACTTAACTTATCCCATGCTTCATCTAACCTCCTTAAAACTTCTTTCGCTTCATCACTTTCGATATCAACAAGACTAAAAACAGAATGTCCTAAAACAGAAAAGCCACCAACAACCATCATATCCTCTAAAGTAACAGTAACTTCACCCCATTCAAACACAAATGTTTTTGTCTCATCACACCATTTTTTAGCAAAACCAAGAATCAAGTCATCATTTTTAACAATTTCATAAGATGAGTTTAAAACAGCATTATAAATTCCTGCTTTTTGCCACGTGGATTTGTGAAGTAAACACATACTGTTGACCCAATCTTTCCAACCTTTTTGAGGGATTCTAAACCCATTAAATGATACGTTTAAAGAACATGTTTTTGGGTCAAATGAAGGGTTTAAAGAAAAGGGTTTAACATTATTATCCATTAAAGTAGCAGAAGAGGGTTTAAGAAATGGGGAAAGTTTTCGGGTCGGGTTAATGGGTTTGGTGTGTTTGGGTGATACCATGAGCTCTGACCTTTCTTCCATGATTGTGTCTTCATTTTCAAGTGGTGTTGCCATTGTTGTAGCTCAACAAATGGAGACTCAAAGGTTGTTGTATGGTGATTTGAGACAATAAGGGGGCAAAGATAGTGTGTGATCAAGAAACGCCAAAAATGAAATATTGTCGTTATAGGAGTCCTAAAAAGGCAAAGGTCAGTGTCATCTTGTTTTTTAGCCTATTACAATAAACATGTTTTTTTCATCACTTCAATTATATAGGTTCACTCGGAGTGTTGTGGAATAATATTTATTATATATCTGTGATTAGGTAAAGAGTATGAATAAATCAAGGTAATAAAAGACGTGAGGCGTGGCGTGACGGCATGGCCGCGCCTAAAGCTTTACGCGTCATGGTTGAGTCTTTGCATTTCTTAAGTCGTCACTAAAACGGTAAAAAAATATTTATAGATTTATGTATTTATAATTTTAGATCATATTACTCGTACTATATTAGACATTTAGACTATTACTTAATATATAATTACCAGACCCATATATCAAATAGCTCAAATTCCAAATACTAGTCCAAAATAGTTCAAAGTAATAATAATAATAATAAAAAAATAAAAAAAGTAAACTGGTTCAAAAAGTGGCGCCACGCCTTACCAAAAGGCGCGCCTTTTCTCGCCTTATTTCACGCCTTTTTGAGCCACGCATAAATCAGCCGCCAAAGTCCATTTCGTGGAGGTGAGGCCATGCCTCGCGCCTTGGCGACGCCTTTACGGCACCTTGGCACGCCTTTACGGCACCTTCGCGCCTTTTAGAACACTGGAATAAATCATCGCTACAAGCATATCACAAATAGCTTGTTGAAAATTAAACAAATATCTAACACCACAAACTTGTATATTTCTCAAACTATAAAAACATATATTACAAAAGAAAAGAAGAGAGCAAACACTACAAGAAATACCTGTGTGTGTTTGAAAACAAAAACCAATCTTGCATAAAGTTGATGAGATCATGCATATCTTAGACTGGACACATTAGTGACCTCCAACGACTTTTATTTTGTCTGTTACATCAGCTTTCTATTTCTGCCGACCTGCAGACGACTTTGTACCACATTAAATCGACCTTTATTTATTTATTTTATTTTATCAACTTTTTTCAACTAACAAAATTTAATTTCATTACACTTTTTTGGACCAAATTTACAAGTAATATTTTTTAAAACTACAAAACCCAAAAAAAATTACAACACACATTTAAAAAAAAAAAAAAAAAAAAAAAAACTACTCCCTCCGTCCCATAATTATTGTCCCCTTTTTACTTTTTTGGTCTTTACTTTTCAACTTTGACCTTAAGTATTTTTTTAATAATACATAATATTCAAAATATATGAACGGATTGAGTTTTAAATGTATTTTCATTTGGTATAATTTTTATCAAAAATTGTATAACACAAACAAAAATATTTATAGTTAAAGTTGAGAAAGAAAGACCGAAAAAGTCAATAGGGGACAATAAATTTGAGACGGAGGGAGTAGGAAGTTTGTTGGTTTGTGGTTCACTAACCCACGACCGATCGATTAAAAATAAACACTCGGTCGACCGAGTCGCCAAATCAAGACCGACCAAAGTCGACTGAATCCAAGTGGGTCGGCGACCCATCTAGTCTTATAAAATCTTGCATATCTTAAGATTCGATATCTTCTAAGATATCATATCTTTTTATATTTGCTTATTCGTGAGCCAACATTCAAAAAAATCTCAATCTTGACGAAATACCAATTCTTTCAATCTATCTCTCAACAAACGCCAGTGGTGTCCTCAAAACAATCTTAACGTTTACAAATATTGATCAAGTCCATACAGTAATTGAACTTGACCCCAACTAATAATTTAGCCAGCATATCTGTGGCATTCTTGGAAGTATGGATCTTCCGGATTCTGCCCTACCTTATCTTATCTCTCGTATGAAATAATACCGAATGTGAATGTGCTTCATCCTTGCGTGATAAACTTGATTCTTCGCTAAATGAATTGCACTCTAACTCTTAGAATGCATCGTGACAAATTTTTGACTGTAAGGTAGACTTCCAACTAACTGGAGCTTTTGCCAGAGTAAATATGTAGCCTGTCGTAGATCTTCGCTTGTCTAAATTTCCGTAATAAGCAAGTGTTAAATCTTAATTTTTTAAGCATTTCATTATAAGCAAGTCCTAAATGTTTTATAAAGTAGTATAGATATACATTAAAACACTGAAACAACAAGTACAACGCATGAGATTTGAGGCGAGTTTGCATATTGAGGCGCGCTTGTTATCATAACTGCCCTCAGTTTATTTTGGTAACATGTAGTGAATAGGTTTGTTTTGGTACAAGAAGTATCTTTTTAGATTGATTGGTAATTTGTTTCCTCGTTAACCTTGAAAAGCTAAGGTTGCATTCAATAATGGAAAAGTTTCTTTAGTTTTCAATTTTTAGTTTTTTTGAGAATGAGATAGCTATTTTTTCTCTATCGAACACTTAAAAACATGTTTAGATTCGAGAGCTATTTTTGAAAAAGTTATGGGAAACTCATAAAAGGAGTTTTCTAAATATTAGTTGTAAACTTAGAAAACAAGTTCTTTCGGAAAAAAACACACTTTGAACGTTTTTTTCTATTTTCTTAAGATTTCAAGAAAAAGCTTTCTTAAAAAACCCCATTTTTCCATTAAAGATCTTTGACGTTTTCCAGTCACATTTCCACTTTCCCGAAAATCATTTCAAATTTTTTCCTCTTCTTTCTTTCACATTATATTAGCCTTGAACCTTCCACTTCTCCGGTTACTTCAATCCAACAATGGAAGACACAATCATGGAAGAAAGGTCAGAGCTCATGGTATCATCCAAACACACCAAACCCATTAATCCGACCCGCAAACTTGCCCCATTCCTTAAACCCTCTGCTACTTTAATGGATAATAATGTTAAACCCTTTTCTTTAAACCCTTCATTTGACCCAAAAATATGTTCTTTAAAAGTATCATTTAATGGGTTTAGAATCCCTCAAAAAGGTTGGAAAGATTGGGTCAACAGTATGTGTTTACTTCACAAATCCACGTGGCAAAAAGCAGGAATTTATAATGCTGTTTTAAACTCATCTTATGAAATTGTTAAAAATAAAGATTTAATTTTAGGATTTGCTAAAAAATGGTGTCATGAGACAAAAACATTTGTGTTTAAATGGGGTGAAGTTACTGTTACTTTAGAGGATATGATGGTTGTTGGTGGTTTTTCTGTTTTAGGACATTCTGTTTTTGATCTGGATGATATCGAAACCGATGAAGGGAAAGATGTTTCAAGGAAGTTGAATGAAGCATGGGATAAGTTAAGTAGGTCTCCGAGAAATAAAGCTGGACAGTTTGGATGGATGAAGATGTTTAAAGATAGTGGTAGTGAAATCGAGCATGAGGCGTTTCTTGTATTGTGGTTATCCCTTTATTTTTCCTCAACTCTATACCACTGTTTACTAAAAAAGTATTTGCAGCTGCTGTTTGTTAGCTAGAGGAATTAGACTTGCTCTTGCACCTCATGTTCTTGCTAGTGTTTATCGAGATTTAAGTTGTTAAAACTAGTTTGAAAATGATGATTGAATTCTGAGACAAACATTATTGTTTGGGCCCCATTTCAACTTGTTCAGGTTTGGATTTGGGAAAGATTTCGAAAAGATTAGTCCTAATTGTGTTGATAATTGCGATCCAAAAATTTGCTAGATATGGGAAAAAAAGAAAGTACGTGTAGAAGATGTTGGTTTGTTTGCTGATTGTGGTTTTGATGATTTTACTTGGCAGCCGTATGGTGAGGATATAGATGATAAGTCACGAAAGTGGGTTGTTGTTGGTGATTGTTTTGACGAAGAAATGGAGTCATGGGTTCGATGTTTAAGGGTATCTGAGCTGGTTGGGATAGATGGAAAATCTATCCAACAATATTTACCTCATAGAGTTGCAATGCAATTTGGGATGAACCAAGATGTTCCTAATGATGTGGCACGAATGAATGGAAGCCGTGAAATTGCTTGGAGGTTTTATGTGAGGCCTGTTAAGGATGTTAAAGTGTATTTTCCATCTCGATTTTCTGAGCCAGATGTCACTGTTAGATACTTGGAGTGGTGGAATAAGTCAACTGGCGAGTGTAGTTTGCAATCCCCAGTTGATGATAATGAGATTCAAAAGTTCGGCAAAGATGAATCAAGAATCGAAGGATCCAAAGATTCTATGGATATTGATGGTTTTAATCCACTGGGTTTGGACCTTGAAGCTAGAATCAGTAAACTCGAAGAAATATTTGCATACCTAAAAGCTAAAAAGAATGGTGAGATGTTAATATAGATTGGTTTACAATCATCTTTTGGGGTAAACATCACTAACAGAATAGTGTCTGTTCTTTTCTATTATGCTGTTTATTTAAAGAACGACTCTTTGTCAAGTGATCTTGCTAATAGCTCATCAACTAAGCTGATTTATGAATGTATCAGTTGTTTCGGTGAAAGAAAACAAAAACATAGATTGTTACTTGATAGTTGTAACTATAGTTTTAGTACTTCTCTAAGAAGGTTTTCATATACTTGCTTAGATTAGGTTTTGAACTAGATTATATGGCCTTTGTTGCTTGCTTCAAAATATATCAGTTTACAGTGTTCTGAGTTCTAATTATACGTTTCTGCTACAAAAAAAGTGGAAAATCGAAGAAAGCACATAAGTAGCAAAATAAATTTTCTTATAAAAGTGGTTTAGGAGATTGTAAGCATTTGAATAAGCTCTTAATGACATTCGACCCATTAGACACATTTGACCCGATTCATTCTCGGCTTGTTTACCCAAATGAAATACAGCTCAAATTGGAAATCATTTAGGCAAAAGGTTTGAGGTTACCTTTTTAGTCAAAGAGTGTCGCTGGTGAGAGATTTGTGAGTTATGGTAAATGAACAGACGAGAGCTGGTGAAAATAGGCACAAACTGTTGCTCAAGGAATCACAGCTGATGACTACAAAGAGGTGGAAGATGAAGAGCATAATCATGTCACTTGAGAATAGGCAATGGACGAGATTATCTTTCTTGGTCAAACGGGTTCAATTTACTTAAGAGTAATCCAAAACATAATTCTTCCATGTGTGTATGTTTTAGTCTTGTAGTGTCAAATGGTGCCATATATTTTCTTGTCATCGAGTGATATGGATAAATGCAAAATCAGGACTTGATCTCCCATGTTACTGCTTATACACTTTCTTGCAAAACGCTTGCAAAACACTTGCGTGTTTCAAATTACCTTCAACTAATCTTACTAATATTCACAAAATAGCAGAGTTTTGAGTAATAAAATGCTGCAATTTTGTCTCTGGAACTTCTGCAAGTGCTTGGTTAATGACTCTATGCAGATCATTCTTTGTTTTATCCCTGGCCTTAAATAATTATGACCACAAGGTATTATATTTCAGAACTTGAAGACATTATGTGTTTGGTTCGATTGATAATTTTGGTGCATTATGCTTTTATCGATACTCCCAGCTTGAATACCTTAACAACAAAGGTGTTACTCAAATGGAAAAATGTGAAACATCTAATATTGTTTCCTAAGAAAGTGTGTTACTCGAAAATGAAGTTAAACATTAAGAGTGAACTAAGGCTGAGCCCAGCAGTGATCATGAGTGACCTTCATTTTGCCTACCACATTAGTTTTCTCTCTCCGGCTACCTAAATGTGACTTTTTCCTACAAATGTGGCGACCTTCATTATTTATTTCTTTTATTTTTTTTTTCAAAAAAAAAAAAAAAAGTTTTTCCCCTATATATATCTAAAACTTTAAAATCACAACACCAAAATTGGCTAAAACTCCATTATTAGCCCAATATTTGGATAGCCTATTAAACAACCCAAAATGAAATGTATTATTCTTTGCAACCCAAAATTTTGGTTAATAAGCCCATGTCTAAAATTTTGGTTAATATAAGAGCATCCACTATGGTGATTTATGAAAAGGTCTAAGAAAATTTGAAGAGGTCTATCATTTTGTTAACCATAGTGGTAATGTGTTTCATGCTTATGTGGAATGAAAAGGTCTAAGATCTTGAACCTCTTCTAAATTTAATGTATTGGTGTTTAGTGATTTTTTATAAAGCTTTAAGAAGTTCATACAAAGTAGAGAAAGGTTTATCACAAGAAAAAGGTTTATGAATTAATGATGTATGATGACTTAGCACTATTATAAACCTTTATAAAGCTTCATCATAGTAGATGCCCTAATGCCACCAACTTACACAACCCTAAATTTACTCAACACATACGCGCCCCCACCTACCTTTTCACTCCAAAAAATGTAGTCAACAAGAGTCATCTTCCTTATCATTCCATTAACAAAACTAAACGTCACCTTTGAAACAAACGCACATCCTAAAGATTATTTATTTATTTATATGAATCAAATGGTAACTTTTATATGGGTAAGTGGGAAGTTTTGTTTTTATGTGTGTGTTTATATCGATCGCAAATACGACCCGAAAAATAAAATAAAATAAAATAGACCATAGGACGACCGAATGGCCACAGCAAGGCCGACAAACTCATGAATCGGTCGACCAATTGGTCGACTGCCTTACTGCCCTTAGCTTAATATATTATGTGTTAATTACTTTGTACCAAAAAGCAGTAGAGATGCACACATAATTTAAGGGCCGAGTTTGGCCCTAATCCTTAAAATGGGCTAGGTCATGTTATTCGGTAGACCCCATTGGTCCTTAAATCCAATATAAAAACTTAAGAATCATACAAAATTTCAAATACAGAATAACCATCCCCTATCTTTTTAGAAGATGATTCTAATTTTTTCGAAAACATTATATTGATTTAAAGACATATGGTCCAGTTGCACTATTGTGTATTGAGATGAGATCATTGAAAACATGTATCATTTAAAAAACAAATAAGTCAATCTTAACTATCCATCTATCTTTAATCTAATGGTTGAGATGAAGCCAAAAATAACAAAGGAAGGACAAAATTGGCATTTAAGCTCATTTAATACAAAAACCCACTTTCCACCTTTTTTTAAAAAACAGCATATCTTGCAAATGGTAAATCTTCAAGCTACGAAAAATACACCATCGCGACGAGAATAAAATTATCTTTCAATAGATATGCATTGTTATATACTTTCGACGAACTTTTTTTTTTTTCAAAATTTCCGTCCAGAAAATCCCATGGGATTCGTAAAAAAATCCCACGGGATTCGTAAAAAGACGATTTTTTTTTTGTTTTTTCAAAATTTCCGTCCAGAAAAATCCTACGGGATTCATAAAAAAATCCCACAGGATTCGTAAAAAGATGAACTTTTTTTTTCAAAATTTCCGTCCAGAAAAATCCCACGGGATTCGTAAAAAAATCCCACGGGATTCTTAAAAAAATCACTTGTGATTTGTTATTTTTAAAAAATCACAAGTGATTTGTAAAAATGAGTAAATCACCGTTTTATACTTTTATGTCACATAAAAGATACTCGTCAAGTATCTTTATGGATCACATGGGATTTTATATGAATCACAAGGGATCAGAGAGAATCACATGGGATTCTGTATAAATCCCATGGGATTTTCATTTTGCTTTATATAAAATGGAAGTACAAAATCACTTGAGATTTTATTTTTGTTGTGTAATGTTATGAGAAAAATTCTTGTTCACTTTGAATATATATTGTTTACTTTGAATATATAATGTTTGTTACTTATATTCTGTTTGATCTCATGGGTAATCTGTATAAATCCCATGGGATTCTGTATGAATCACAAAGGATTCGTCAAAGAATCACATGGGATTTTGTATATCCACTAACTTATATAAACAAATGACATGATGTTGCTTATCTTTTTAGTATATCTTTTTAGAACAATACTAGTAGTATACTGTATTTCCAAAATAACAAGTATATTCTATAAACTTAACCAACCAACCATCCATCCACGAACTGAAACCCGAAACAACAATCCACTTCAATTCTGTAGTAACCAGATAATAATAAACAAACATAGCCACACCTCGAAATTCACCTACTAATCTCAACCCACAACAACACAACCAAAACAAAATCCTACACCAAATTTCAGTTTACCATTTCAACTCCAAAAAATGTTCAACTCCCTATTCATCTACCCACACCAAACCACTCCCGAAATATTACTCTGTAATTAATGACATCAATATCACCACCGTTCCCTACCGTATTCAACCATCGTACAAACCGTCACAAATTCACCACAACAAACCGATTAAACCACAGGTCATCAACAAACCTATTCCATCACTCTATTTCTAGGGTTTCAGATTCTTCTTTATCCGATTGTCATTGCAGTAACGGTAGTAACGGTTTTCAGGAGAGTGTAACGAGTGTGATTAAGTAGTTTGATGACTATGTTATTGGTTATATAAAGTATGACATGAAAGATGATCATGATCATGATGAAAGTGAAAGTGAGGATTGGGATTAGGAAAGATGGAATAAGCATTTTGTGGAAGTTGATGAACAGGAGCGAATTGATCTACTGTGTGTAAGAGTGTGTGTGTTTGGAGGTTAGGTGAGTATATTAAGTTTTAGATAATGACTAAAATGTCCCTCAATATATTTTTATTTTAAAATGCTAATTAACCTAAACCGTTGGATGGAAGGAGGATGGATGGTTGAGATCTTGTAGTTTGTTCCTTAGATAAATGTTGTTTTGTATGAAACTTTTCTCATTGTGTATTACCTAGGAAAATTTTCCTTTAACGTATGTGGGATTGAATGTGGAGATGATTTTTATAAAAAAAAATATACTATGGGTCATCATAGACCATTTTTCTTTCAAATTATTACTACTTGAATATGTACGTTATACCTGTTTGAGTGCAAGTTAACAACATTAAAAATGCATTTGCAGTTTTGCATAATAGAATTACTTCATTCGTTGGGCAATTTTATGACTACAAATAGATGGAAGATGAAGAACATAACCAAGTCACTCAAGATATTGAAGAAACTTGTCGAAAAGATCATGGACGAAATTTCATGGGTGATTGAGTTTAGAACGGTTTTGCCTGGAGTAGGCTTCATGTGTGTTTTTTGATTTTTTTTGATGAGTTTTGTGTTTTTCGATGAGCCGGAAAGTTTTTCCGATTAGTCGGAGGATGAGAGAGGTGGTTGTTTTTTTATTTTTGTGTGAGATGAGGTTTTTCGTGTTTTGTGAGCGAAAAACAGGTTTAGCTTTTTGCATGGAAATGAGAGTTTCACCGCGAAACCCTTGTCTGTGGGTAAGGATGACTTTTCCGGTTACGGAAAAGTTGGCTTGTGGATTTCCGGGTTTTTTCTACTCCAGAAAGCAGAAATGATATCGTTTTGCTTGGTTTTCCTGTGGCAGATTACTCGAAAACGTAGTTTTCGGGTGTCGAAAAACTTAAATGGTGGGTAGTTTTGGTTTTTCCGGTTAATCGGAAAAAGTAAAAAATCATGGCTATTAGTATCGTATAGCATGGATGACGCCATGCTTACATAAGGTACGTATTGAGGGTTTAGAGTGGTCGATTGTTTGGTTTTCCATGTTCGGTAAGGACCTCAAAGGGTGATCGGAGTTACGAGTTGGAGTAACGCTCACGAGTCGACTTGGTTGATTTGTGTCAATCATCCGAGAGGATAATCAACTTGGGTATGAAGTTCCCAAAGTGGGCCTGGGAGATGTTGCTCTTTGGGGTTACTCTTTGAACAGGTAAACTTGATGACTATCAAGTTTACAAGCGAACTTATATAGACTAGCTGATTGTATCAACACTTTACTTTAATTAGAAAGACTCTTTTATCCCGCTCTTTTGCTTTATCAAGTAAGTCCCGCCTAAACACTTATAAAGATTTAGAGCTCTGCTCAGTTGGTAGTCTTAATGAGTAATCAAGTTCATCAGGGTAATGTCATCCCATTTTTCACTTTAAACCGTCGACGAGTTCTTTCTACATATCAACTCATATCCATGTCAGTTGATGAGTATGTCTTCAAGTGGTCTTTGACTTTCTTGATGATGACTATGACTTGAACTTTGCTAAGGTTGCTCGCTGAAGTCTATGCTTTAACGAGTCTTGTTCTCAGGTGATATCTTATCATCTCGATATCTTACTTAGTCTAATTTATATTCAAATATTAGTCAGAGACCACTAGGCACTGAAGGGGCCCAAACAGTTTTATTAGCCGCCATACACCATCGTTTTGCGTGGGTATTCGTCTAGTTTGAGTCAGTACCCAATCAACAATTCCGGAAAGTTGACTAAAGATCAATATATTAAAAAGTGTAGTATAAATTATGTGAGGGAAGTGGTGGGCCCGGAATGAAACAATCATATACTTCCTTTTTGGTGCCTATCAAGTAGGGGTGAGCAAAACCGCCCGAGTCCCGACATAAACCGATAGTCCCGAAACCGAATAATAGCTTCTCGGGTCAGGAGTCGGGATGGATTTTAAGCATTTTTGGGATTCGGGACGGGTAGGGACGGGCCAAAAACCGACAAAATACAAGCAAAAACCAACTAATTTCGGGACGGGACGGGCCAAAAAACTGACTACTTTTGGGTCGGTATTCGGTTTACGATTTAGGTGACTTTCGGGATCGGTATTAGTCGGGACGGGTCGGGATCCGGCCCGATGCTCAGCCCTACTATCAAGTATGGAATAACATTTCTACTTTTGATAGTCATTCCGGGATACCAAACACTTTAAATCGGAATGATATTCATTCCTCCATTCCGATTGGGGATACNCGGTTTACGATTTAGGTGACTTTCGGGATCGGTATTAGTCGGGACGGGTCGGGATCCGGCCCGATGCTCAGCCCTACTATCAAGTATGGAATAACATTTCTACTTTTGATAGTCATTCCGGGATACCAAACACTTTAAATCGGAATGATATTCATTCCTCCATTCCGATTGGGGATACCAAACGCACCCTAATTGTATTAAATGTATTAAATTTTTTAGAACGCATTTGGCTTTTTCCAACTACCATTTCCACTTTTCCCGAGAATCATTTCAAATCTTTTCCTCTTCTTATTTTCACATCATCATTATATTAACCTTGAACCTTCCACTTCTTCAGTTACTCCAACAATGGAAGACACAATCATGGAAGAAAGATCAGAACTCATGGTATCACCCAAACACTCCAAACCCATTAACCCGACCCGCAAACTTGCCCCATTCCTTAAACCCTCTGCTACTTTAGCGGATAATGTTAAACCCTTAAATCTCAGCCATTCATATGACCCCAAAACATGTTCTTTAAAAGTATCATTTAATGGGTTTAGAACCCCTCAAAAAGGTTGGAAAGATTGGGTCAATAGTATGTGTTTACTTCATAAATCCACGTGGCAAACAGCGGGAATTTATAATGCTGTTTTAAACTCATCTTATGAAATTGTTAAAAATGATGACTTGATTCTTGGTTTTGCTAAAAAATGGTGTGATGAGACCAAAACGTTTGTGTTTAAATGGGGTGAAGTTACTGTTACTTTGGAAGATATTATGGTTGTTGGTGGTTTTTCTGTTTTAGGACATTCTGTTTTTAATCTTGTTGATATCGAAACCGATGAAGGGAAAGATGTTTTAAGGAAGTTGAATGAAGCAAGGGTAGAGTTGCAAAGGTCTCGGTCTAATAAAGTTTCACAGTCTGGATGGATGACGAAATTTAAAGATAGTGGTAGTGAAATTGAGCACGAGGCGTTTCTTGCTTTGTGGTTATCTCGGTTTGTTTTCCCTTCTAGTTATACTACTGTTTCTGCAAATGTATCTGCAATTGCTGTTTGTTTAGCTAGAGGGGTTAGGCTTGCTCTTGCGCCTCCTGTTCTCGCTAGTATTTATCGAGATTTAAGTTTGTTAAAAACTAGTTTGGAAAATGATGATTGCAATAGTGAAACAAACATTATTATTTGGGCTCCACTTCAACTTGTTCAGGTTTGGATTTGGGAAAGATTTCGAAAGAGTAGTCCTAGTCCTGCTGATAATTGCGATCCAAAATTTGCTAGATGGGAAAAAAAGGAAGTATGTGTAGAAGATGGTGGTTCGTTTGCTGATTGTGGTTTTGATGATTTTACTTGGCAGCCGTATGGTGAGGATATAGATGATAAGTCACGAAAGTGGGTTGTTGTTGGTGATTGTTTAGACGAAGAGATGGAGTCATGGGTTCGATGTTTAAGGGTATCTGAGCTGGTTGGGATAGATGGAAAATCTATCCAACAATATCTACCTCATAGAGTTGCCATGCAATTTGGGATGAACCAAGATGTTCCTGGTGACGTTTGCACGAATCAATGGAAGCCGTGAAACTGCTTGGAGGTTTTACATGAGGCCTGTTAAGGATGTTAAAGTGTATTTTCCATCTCGATTATCTGAGCCACATGTCACTGTTAGATACTTGGAGTGGTGGAATAAGTCAACTGGCGAGTGTAGTTTGCAGTCCCCAGTTGATGATAATGAGACTCAAAAGTTTGGCAAAGATGAATCAAGAATCGAAGGATCCAAAGATTCTATGGATGTTGATGGTTTTAATCCAATGGGATTGAACCTTGAAGCTAGAATCAGTAAACTCGAGGAAATATTTGCATACCTAAAAGCTAAAAAGAATGGTGAGATGTTAAGGTAGATTGGTTTACAATCATTTTTTGGGGTAAACATCACTAACAGAATAGTATCTCCATCAAAGGTAAGTAGTTATACACAAGTTATGATTTCATGATTTATGATAGAAATTGAAGGCTTTAAGTGTTTTATGCTTATTTGAGGTTATGTAAACCTAGATATGATTAATGATGAATCTTGATATTATAAGCCTTGTTATGATGGAATTAAATCAAATATTATGTGGTTAAATTATGGTTACATTTGTAGAAGAATTCATGTCGGTGATGTTAATCATGATTAAGTATGTTAAATTTGAGGGTGTTTGGAACTAGCTCATTAAGTGCTTAATTTAGAAAAATAGCTTATGGGCCTGATGAAAAAGGATCTTGACATGTTATATAAGCTGTAAAATAAGTTTGGTAACAAGTGGAGTAGCTTATCACGAGTTTTGGGTCGTTTTAGACATGTTCAAGTTTAGATCAGCTTGCTGAATTGACTTTTGTGCAGCCTTCGTAGGGCTGTAGAAACCAGACCATTTGTCGGATTAAGTTAAGGTCTAAACGGAAGTTGTAGCCCTCTGAGTCTACATTAATTGTTATTCTTTAAGTTTTGGCTCAATTGGAAGTTAAATGGGTGTAAAGTGCAAAATACAGCAGCAACCCAGGAAATTCTGCACAAAGTAGTTTTGTAAAAGTGTGTTATATGATGAAATAGTACCATAAGTGATCATTTTTAAGTTGTTTAGACTCAATAAAAGTATTTAAAGGTGAGTAAAGGATTTTAGCTTCATGTCTCAAGATTTGACATGATGATAGAACTTATGTAAGGTTTCGGATATAGCCGAAACAAACTATGTTTAGAATGCTTACAAGAAGCATTGTTGTCAAGTTTAAGGTGCCCAAGAAATGCACCACAAGTCATGAAGCGTGCCTAAGAAATGTATGACGTGGAATTCCTATAGAAACATCCTTCGTGGATGACCCGAGCATAGATAAGCACAAGCCTAAATGTCATGTAGATATCATGAAAGTCAGAACCAAACTCATATTCATGTTTATGTCATGTACAAGTATTAATACGATACCATTTATGCCATGATTGTTTACTTTTATGATCAAGTTATAATTACAAGTATTGCACGTACTGTATATACTCCGTTCATTCACTAAATCGCAAGGACTTACCATTCTCTGTTCATGTCATATGTAGGTAAATGAAGATAGGCGATGGGGCTTGTAGATAGCATGTAGGAGTGCATTTTGGGAGATTAACGGGTACGCCCGGGTATAGGTTGCGAGCGACTCTTACTCACTCTTGATATTGCTTGTAACGCCTCTAATGTATTTTCAGAAGTCTATGTAGTGTCAAAACACGTTTATGTTCAGTTTTACGTCATGTTAGTAGTTTTTGAACAAGTTATGTTGTTTTGAGTCGTATAAGGAAGTGTTTGGCATACTCCCTAGTTTTGCAAGTAATGTGCTTCCGTTTCCATGGTTATGTACAGGAATGTTTCAAATATGTATATATAAGTCTATATGTTATGTTACAGACGTGGTTGTATGTGTTTTGCGTAAATGGGTCAAATTGAGTATTGCAGAAAATCAGCAGGTCTGATCTATAGTCGATAACGCGTATTCCTAGGTAGGGATACGGCGTATCCATGATGGTTATGTACATGTCTGATCTGTTGTCCATACAGCGTATTCCCAGGTATGAATAAGGCATATCAAAGTCGTGTTCAATACTGCGTATCCCCAGTTGGTTGGGGATACGGTGTATTACGTCCATGTCGTGCATACAGTATATTCAGTTTGTGTTTGCAGTGTATTGTATATGTCATTGGGATACGGCGTATCCTCAGGTAAGGATACGGGATATCATTTATCCAAACATTAAAAAAAAAGGCGTATTGTGTATGTCATTGGGATACGGCGTATCCTCAGGTAAGGATACGGGGTATCGTTTATCCAGACATTCACATTGGATGACTACAAAGAGGTGGAAGATGAACATAATCATGTCGCTTGAGAAAAGGCAATGGACGAGTGTGTGTAAGTTTTAGTCTTTTGGTGTCAAATGGTGCCATACATTTTCTTGTCATCGAGTGATATGGATAAAAGCAAAATCAGGACTTGATCTCCCATATTACTGCTTATACACTTTTCTCTTGCAAAAGCTTGCGTGTTTCAAATTCAACTAATATTCCCAAAATAGCAGAATTTGAGTAATTAAATCTTGAAATTTTGTCTCTGGAACTTCTGCAAGTGATACTTCTGTTCTTATTCTATTTTACGACTAAAAAGGTTCATAAACAACATTTGTCATGCACGATGTTATCCCATACTAGGCTCGGTTCATAAGTCCAAGTGTATAACTCACTCAAAAAACTAGCTTGTAAGAGAAGGGGACACCTATACTTATAAATAATCAACCAATCCTATATTTTGCTGATGTGGGATCGTAACACACAATATGCATCGTGGATTAAGAATATACGTATTTGGATACAAGAGTTTTAATGAAATGAAGCTTTTAGCTATGTTGTGTAGGGTGGTTGTCAATGCCGTTTATGACCCGTGTTTAATAATTCGTTGATTACTCTAAAGTCATGAAAATTTTAAGTAGTTTTTGATATTTTAAGTTTGCTTGAATGTAGAAAAAATCATTAGTTATTGATAAGATTAATACATAGCAACAACAGGGAGTTAGTTTTAAAATTTTGTGCCATTCATAAAC
>LBNU01033262.1:66259-80845 GCA_014162995.1 Artemisia annua
CCACTTTTTTACACATCAGTATGACCTCATAAACATGAGTCTCGTTTTATCCGTATAAGGATATTAGCATCTTTTCTTTAGTTTTCATGATGCCACAAAGTTTATCCTTAAGATGTTCAAAATTCGTAAATTAAGACAACTTTGTCTTGTTTGTTCACATTTCCAATCTTCTATGCATCAAGTTCACCCTTTACATATTCAAACACAAAATACCGTATGACACTTAAACCATATTGCAAGATCTCTTAATAAGGTTTCATCGCACACATGGCATAGTACTCATACGTTAAGGTGATTATTAATAACTATGCCGAAAACCGTGATTAGTTCAATACAAATGCAAATAATATTCTCGAGAACTTTTCTTATATGCTTTAAGATAAAAAAATCACTAGCATGCTCCATGCATTTTATTATGCTGTAATGAAATCTCAAAATCACATAAAGCTTCTATCATTAACTTTTAGACATCATTACAGTTACTATTATATTGCGGCACTTAGAATACATTATTTGGATCCACACCAACATGAGAAATGTCTAAACCTTATGATCTTTTCATGTCTTTACGAATATATTTGTGCCATTAGCATGCCCTTAAATACAAAATTTCAATACTTTAATTTCGGCTTCCTCATAATTAATCAGACCACGCATATCCAGATAATTTACAAAAATTTCTATGGTACGACTTTCAAGTCCCGGTTTTTTAACCATGTCTCTGTCACAAGAGACCTTTCATTCTTTCATTACTTCTTTGCGTATTTACATCCCTTTGGCACTCATTTATTCATTTGCACTTTCTGCAGGTATGCTTCCATGATCCTCACCATGGATTATAAAGCGCTATCATTATATATTTTCATAATCATTTCCATCCATCTACATAATACAATAGTACTATCGATGTCGATTCATAACTTTTCGATTCCACACTTTACTAGACATTATATATCATTTATTGAGATCTCATAGTTTTTCATGTACCCGGGGTTTCTCAATAACCTTTCGTGTCTAGTGTCTCTTGACTATTATAGGGTCTTATACCTCGATTTGACCATCTGCATTTTCTTGCTCCATTTTATCAATCATTCGAGGACATTTATTTGGAATCGATTTGTCTATCACGTTGCAGACGTGCCATAGACTTATTATCAATCATTGGTTTTAATGTTGGGACACACATTTTAATTTGAGCATTAGCAACATATGTACCCTAGTCACTTTATTTAGGTCACAAAACTTGTCTGGCAACTACTAGATCAGGAATGTAAATTGTTCCTTGAACTTTAAGTTCATTTTCATTAGTGTGAGGATCCATTATTTTATATCATACTTCATTCCATATTTCTCGCTGCTCATTCTCCCCCTAAATTGAATTACCAATTTCAACATCCCAAATTTGTGTGCGTTGTGGTGGATTTACAGTACATTGTTTCGCACATTTACAGAAAACTTTATATGGGAAACATATGGTTCGTGACCAAAACCATTCTCATGGAGAGATTCATTATAGATTGTTGGCAAGATGCAAATTCATATTTTATAACATGCCCAATAAACTAATACTTTTGTCTCATAATTTTTTGGCTTGCAATCAGACTGAAGACGTTTTATAAACGTTTCAACAAAAGCAATTCGCGTATGAACATGGGCTACTTTAAGTTCAACACTTATTCTAAATAATCGCCAGTACTTGGAATATTCACCACCATTCTCAATAATATAATTTGGAAAACGTGCTCCGCATTTTATAAGTCGAGCCACTAACCACACTAACCTTAAGATGTGTATTTGATGATCATTTTGACGATGCATCGATTTTAGAAACTCAAAATGATCCACATGGAAATATCTTGGCTCATAAACATGGTTATGACCACATGTGCTTCAAGTGCACTCAAGTAATATCTAAAAGTTGAATAATATGGAGAAACTAAACATTCCGCTAAATACTCTTTGTTTCTCCAATCAAATTATATAAGCATTTTATGGCTTCCACAAAATTTAATACAAAGCATTTTTAAGGCTTTAAATATAAATATGCACTTTTAGCCTAATCATTATTAAAGAAGAAAACATATTTGATACGATGAAGTTGCTCTATTTGTGTAAAATATATGCTCTTAATCATTTTATAAGCAAATAAAATCACATGATAGATAAATCACATACATACGTATATAAGGCAACTCAATGTCATAATTTGAGTCAATTAAAACTCCTTCACTCACAACCTTAACAACAATATTTGCAAAATTCACCATAATGATGGTCCATCACATCTTTCCCTACTCAACGAGGGATAATTATAAGCTCTGACATTTAGAGAAAATGTTCCTAATATTTACAGTGAAGATATATATATTTTCATGCCAAGTTATCCTTGGCGTGCTATTATTTTTATCTTTGCCTTGTCATGACACTTACTATTGATCATCATATCATCGTATACACTTTGAAGAGTTGAGCATATTCAAAAATATGGTTTAATAGTAATCTATTAGAGCTCGTTGTTTTACATAATTTGAAGCAATTAAGCATCAATTGTTTAAAGCATTACTCATACATGACTTCATCTTCGTATAATATAAACACTTATTAAAAATGATAGACAATAAGAGCATCAATGAGATATCTGGGGAGTATCATAACATATACTTCATATGGTGTCACGTATTAATCTGCCGTAACTTGTCCAAAGTAGACAACTTTCTTTTATTATGGAAGCTTGATATTATTAGACCAATTAACTTGCAAAAATCATAGATCAAAAGAGTAAGTCATATCACATTCGTCACATATCACATTCGTCGGCATCAATCACATACACATAGATCGCATAGACATTTTAACTTCTGTGAATTTTGTGATATATTATGCTAAGCGACAAGCACATGAAATTATCACATTAGAAAATATATGGTGTTGCTAAGTTCTATCACATAAATCAATTGTCTAATGTTTAACATTACATCATAAGTAAATACTATTTTACGTAATATAACAACTTGCATTCAAATAAGCATAAAACTAATCATGAGCATATTATAGACTAGACGTCTAACAGCAATAAACTCATGGTCTCATAAATTTATTTATTTTTATATAATTCTTTGGCAAGTCCAGACGTAGGCAAAAAAAATGTTTCAATGAAGAAATTCATATTGACAAACAGGAGCTAATTAACAATAGACGCATCATGTTATAATTGTAAAAGATCACACTTCCTTTTCTATATCGTGCAAATTGTAAATGATCAAAAACTACAAATAGCTCACCTTTCTGCTCCACTTTAATACTTAGGCAATTGATTTAATATTAGTTTATTTATGTTTTCGCAAAGAAACCACAGTAAATCTTATTAAAAGCAAATTAAGATTAGCACAAAACAAAACAAAAATTCTTAAAAGTTTAATCATCATAACACATGAGAACATTGTGATCTAAACTTTATGTTACGGATTAAGATCGTATAACAAATTTTCATAAACAATGATTTACATGTTTTATAGATATCATAAAACCTGTTATAATTATAGATTATCAAACAAAACCTAGATAGAGTGTTATCAAATTCTCAACAAATTCTTCATGTATGCAGTATTAAAATAGTTCTCTTTAATTGTTCAAGTATCTTTAGATTCAATAATTCAATTATTTAATTTGAATGGTGGTTAAATATCAAATGTGATTAACATATATGACTACACGAGTAGTAAATTTGAAGAAACTTACAGCATCAAGAAGATAAATCAATCATAGTACAAGAAGATAAATCAATCATAGTATTATTAGAACGCAACATAAAAGAAAAAACATATTTACCGATCTACGATGTGAAACAAATTAAGCAATCAACAATTCAAAACATATGGCATATACTACTTATTTAATTTACTGTAACTAAGCAAATAGGATATGATCAAACGCATGTATTTATTACTGTCAAGATAGTGAGCATAACCATGCATATATGAGCGTTACTATATTAAAAATTCGTGACATACATGAATATGATATCATGAATAAATAGATTATATGGTTGTCGATATTGATTTATTTTTATTGTTATTCTTACTGTAATAATGATGCATGCAAACAAACATATACAGAGTAATAAGAATATGTGTTACTGTGACAAGTGAAGAGACTACATAATAATAGCATATTAAAGTTTGGGAATATGTGCGTATTTAAGAAACAGTCGAATCATGTATCTGAACGGTTGAAGACGTACCAGTGTAAAACGAGAGAAAACAAAAAAGACCTTAAAGCTTAGAGCGTGAATACAAAAGGTATAAATAAGATAATATTAGGTTAAAAACCTTAATATCTAATTGGGCCTTATGCCTCTTATTAGTTATATGGACATCCACAAATAATGATCCATAACACTTTGAATTTTTTATTTTTTTTCTCTTACGTTTTCAAGAAAAATATTTCTAAAAAAACCAGTGGAAAGATCTTTGGCGTTTTCCAGTCATTCATTTCCACTTTCCCGAAAATCATTTCAAATTTTTTCCTCTTCTTTCTTGCACATCATCATCGTATTAGCCTTGAACTTCAACAATGGAAGATACCATGATGGAAGAAAGATCAGAGCTCATGGTATCACCCAAAGTCCCAAACACACCAAACCCATTAACCCCACCCGAAAACTTGTCCCATTCCTTAAACCCTCTGCTAATTTAACAGATACTAATGTCAAACCCCTATATCTCAGCCATTCATATGACCCCAAAACATGTTCTTTAAAAGTATCATTTAATGGGTTTAGAACCCTTCAAAAAGGTTGGAAAGAATGGGTTAATAGTATGTGTTTACTTCATAAATCCACGTGGCAAAAAGCAGGAATTTATAATGCTGTTTTAAACTCATCTTACGAAATTGTTAAAAATGATGACTTGATTTTAGGATTTGCTAAAAAATGATGTCACGAGACAAAAACATTTGTGTTTAAATGGGGTGAAGTTACTGTTACTTTGGAAGATATTATGGTTGTTGGTGGTTATTCTGTTTTAGGACATTCTGTTTTTAATATTGTTGATATCGAAACCGATGAAGCGAAAGAAGTTTTAAGAAAGTTGAATGAAGCAGGGGGGAGTTAAATAAGTCTAGGTACCATAAGACTGACCAGTTTGGATGGATGAAGAAATTTAAAGACAGTGGTAGTGAAATCGAGCATGAGGCGTTTCTTGCATTGTGGTTATCACGGTTTGTTTTCCCTTCTAGTTATACTATTGCAAATGTATCTGCAATTGCTGTTTGTTTAGCTAGAGGGGTTAGGCTTGCTCTTCCGCCTCCTGTTCTCGCTAGTATTTATCGAGATTTAAGTTTGCTAAATAATAATTTGGGAAATGATGGTCAAGATGATGAATCAAACTTAATTGTTTGGGCTCCATTTCAACTTGTTCAAGTTTGGATTCTTGAAAGATTTCGACAAATTAGTCCTAATTGTGTAGATAGTTGCAATCCAAGGTTTGCTAGATGGGAAAACAAAAAATTACGCGTGGCAAATGTTGGCTCGTTTGTTGATTGTGGTTTTGATGATTTTATTTGGCAGCCGTATGGTGAGGATATAAATGATAAGTCACGAAAGTGGGTTGTTGTTGGTGATTGTTTAGATGAAGAGATGGAGACATGGGTTCGATGTTTAAGGGTATCTGAGCTGGTTGGGATAGATGGAAAATGTATCCAACAATATCTACCTCATAGAGTTGCAATGCAATTTGGGATGAACCAAGATGTTCCTGGTGACGTGGCACGAATGAATGGAAGCCGTGAAATTGCTTGGAGGTTTTACACGAGGCCTATTAAGGATGTTAAAGTGTATTTTCCATCTCAATTTTCTAAGCCACATGTCACTGTTAGATACTTGGAGTGGTGGAATAAGTCAACTGGCGAGTGTAGTTGGCAGTCCCCGGTTGATGATAATGAGATTCAAAAGTTCGGCAATGACGAATCAAGAAACGAAGGATCCAAAGATTCTATGGATATTGATAGTTTTGATACACTGGGATTGGACCTTGAAGCTAGAATCAGTAAACTTGAGGAAATATTTGCATACCTAAAAGCTAAAAAGAATGGTGAAATGCTAATGTAGATCGGTTTACAGCCATGTTTTGCAGTAAACATCATTAGAATAGTGTCTATGTTCTTTTCTATTATGTTGTTTATTTAAAGAACGTCTCTTTGTCAAGTGATCTTGCTAATAGCTCATCAACTAAGTGTTCTCCGGAGAAGGGGACGGAATCTTCTCTGAGGAAGGGGAGTAATGGGGATGCGGGTTTTTCGGGTTCGGGCGGTAATTTTGGAAATGAAATTAATGATTCGGTTTTGGAAACTCCTGGAAACGTGGGAATGAAATTAATGGTGAGGGGAATGTTATGGATGGGATTGGTGAGAGAAAGGATGTTTCTTTGGATCAGGAAGTGATTGAGGGGAGTAATTATAGTCAACAGGTTGTTGAAAAAACAATAAAAAGGAAAAAGTTCATAGAAAAAATGTTGGTGGACCGGGCCTCCTTAGGAAATTACTCTAGTAGTAATGAAAGGCCTACTAAGGAGCCCAAGCAAGCTGAGAGTGACCCATTTAATCTTGAGCCTATTATCTGGGGTTTGGATAATAATGTGGTGAAAACTAGAGGTCAGGCCCATATTGAAGTTACTAATCCTTTCCAAGTTCTGATGGAGGAGGACATGGGTACAGTGAACGAAGTGACAGAACAAGAGCCTGAGGTCTCTGTATCAGGTCCGGCCGACAATGAAGTGTTTAGTAACGGTGGTCATTCTCCGGTCCAGGATTTGGAGAAGGAAGTTGCAGATACTGTTGAGTTTGGGGGAAGATTAGGAGCCCAGCTGAATGGTTTCGAGCATTTAGTTTCAAAAGCAATTGAAGGCGAAGGTTTACAATCAGGTCTCAAATGAATTTCTTATCTTTAAATATAAGAGGGATTGGGTCTTTAGACAAAGTTTCTGGGATTAAGGGGTTGGTTTACAAAAATGGGATCGATTTTTTAGTTATTCAAGAGACTATGTTGGTTGATAGTGCGAGTTTTGACTTCTCACAGGTTGGGGGGAATGAACTGGTTGGGGTTGATTATTTTAAAGCTGTTGGTAAATCGGGGGGTCTGATTAGTATGTGGAACCCAAGAAAATTTTTAAAGGTTAGCTCGGTGGTCGATAATAATTTTATTGTTACTACTGGGAGTTTGATTGAGGATGGTTCGGTGATAAATGTGGTTAACGTTTATGCGCCTCAGAAAGTGAGGGATAAAAGGTTGTTGTGGGACAGATTAAAGGGGTTGATACAGGGGATGTCGGGGATGTGGGTCCTATTAGGGGATTTTAATTCGGTGAGATGGGATGACGAAAGAAAAAACTCGAAATTTAATAAAAGGGCTGCTATGGAGTTTAACTCGTTTATTGATGAGGTTTGTTTGCAGGAATACAATATGAGGGGTAATCGGTTTACATATTTGGTATGTGTGGATCAAGTTGTGAAAATGAGTAAAATTGATCGTTTGTTAGTTTGTCAGGAGTTTTTTAACAGGTGGCCGGGTGCTTGTTTCAGGGCCCTCCCTAGGGAGCGGTCTGATCATTGTCCGATTTTGTTAACTGTGGTGGATACCAACTATGGGCCTAAACCATTCAAATGGTTTAACTCGTGGTTGGAAAGGGATGGATGTGAAAAAGTGATTCTTGATACGTTGAAAAATTGCTTTACCGAGGGGCCTGCGGATTTCCGATTATATAAAAAATTGGGGGATGTGAAGATAGCGCTTAAGGAATGGTGGAAAGGGGTTACTATTAAAGAACAAGAAGACACAGTTATGTTAAAAGAGGATATGGCCCGTCTTGAGTCTTTGGTGGAGGAACGAGATCTTGAGGAAGACGAGTTGTGGGTGTGGGAGGAAAGTAAGAAAGAGGTGGAGAGGTTGTCGATTATGAAAAATAAGGACTTGCGCCAAAAGTCCAGGGTGAAATGGGCTTCGTTGGGGGATGATAACTCGGCTTATTTTCACCGGTGTATTAATGGTAGGAAGTCGGCTAATAGTATTCCGGGTTTGTTGGTTGATGGGGTGTGGGTGGATAGGCCAGCTTTGGTAAAAAAAGAAGTGTTTGGGTTCTTTAGAGAGCACTTTCGTGAAAACGTTGATATGAGGCCTTTGTTAATTTGTGAGAATCTGAAGAAAGTTCCCTCGGGGAAGATAGACAGATTAATTGCTCCCTTTTCTAAGGAAGAAATCAAGGAAGCGGTGTTCGACTGTGGTGGAGACAAAGCGCCGGGTCCTAATGGATTTAATTTTAATTTCATCAAACACTTTTGGCAGGTTTTGGAGGAGGATTTCTACAGGATGTTTGAAGAATTTTTTGAAACAGGGGTTATCAATAAAGAGTGTAGTTTGTCGTTCATTACTTTGGTTGCTAAGAGGAAAACGCCAGTTGGGTTGAAAGACTACAGACCCATCAACTTAGTGGGTGTAGTTAGTAAAGTGATATCTAAGGTGGTCGCTGCTAGAATAAAATATGTTATTGGGGACGTGATTTCAAATGCACAATCCGCGTTTCTTAAGGACAGGTTTATCTTAGATGGCCCTCTCGTCTTGAACGAGCTTATCGGTTGGATTAAGAAATATAAACAGAAGGCATTTTTTATGAAGATAGACTTCGAGAAAGCTTATGATAACGTGTCTTGGGTCTTTTTACTGTCTATTATGAACCAGATGGGATTCCCTCCGAGGTGGTGCCTTTGGATAAAAGGCATTCTACAATCGGCGAGGTCGGCTGTGATTGTTAATGGGTCGCCAACTTTTACTTTTCAGTGTCATAAGGGTCTAAGGCAAGGGGATCCTCTTTCCCCTTTTTTATTTTTGATTGTTATGGAGGCTTTGGAGTATTTAGTCTCAAAGGCTTGTTCTTTGGGGGAAATGAAGGGTATTAAGATCGATAAAGACGACGTGAATGTTTCACATATGTTGTATGCAGATGATGCACTTCTAATGGGAGTGTGGAGCTTGGATAATATTATTGTTACAAATCGGCTGCTTCGCATCTTTTACTTATGCTCAGGGCTGAAAATTAATATCCATAAATCTCAGTTATATGGTTTGGGTATCCCAGAAGAGGAGGTGGGAAATATGGCTGATTTACTTGGGTGTAAAGCTGGAAGTTTACCTTTTCAATACTTGGGTATAAAAGTTGGCGCGAATATGAACCGGTTAGTCCATTGGGAGCCTGTTTTGGATTCGATTCGGTCTCGGCTCCAATCCTGGAAAGCTAAAGTTCTATCTATCGGTGGTCGGCTCACATTGATAAAGACGGTGCTTGCAAGCTTACCGGTCTATTATCTTTCTCTTTTTAAAGCTCCGGTGGCAGTTACTGAAGAAATAGAAAAATTAATGAGAAAGTTCTTGTGGACAGCGGGTAAAGATGGTAGAGGTGTGTATTGGGTTTCTTGGGATAAGGTTACTCGTCAGAAAAGGCTTGGGGGTTTGGGGATCTCAAAGATGTCCGAAGTTAATGCGGCGCTCCTTGTCAAGTGGGCATGGCGATTCAAGTGTGAGCAAAATGGTTTGTGGAGAAAGGTGGTTTTAAGCATCCATGGCGGGAGAAATAAATGGGAGTTTTTACCGATCAAAAAAACTATCCCAGGATGCTGGAAATCCATTGCAGGTTTCTTGGAAAAGTTGCGTATTAATGACCAAACTCTTATTTCTCTTATGACTTGCAGGCTTGGGGATGGGAATTGTATCAGTTTTTGGAAAGATGTATGGTTTGGCGAGAGATCGTTAATGCACAGGTGGCCGATATTGTTTGCAGCAGACAACAATAAAAACAGCACTGTTGCGGACAGAATTAAACAATCTGAAGGTCTGGTGGTATTGAACAATGATTGGAACCTGAATGCGACTACTGTAGAGGCTATTTCGGAGGTTCAAGATGTTCGATGGATGCTGACTCAAGTTAAATTCTCTGGTAACAAAGATGTGTGGATGTGGGGTCCGAATGGGGACCAAACCTTTTCAGTTGCTGCTGTTAAGGATAGCATGCGTAAGGCTGTGAATGCGCAAGTTACCCAACGGATGAAATGGGTTAGTTGGGTCCCCTTAAAGGTCAACATCCTGCTGTGGCGTATTGAAATGGATAGAGTTGCGACCCGTTTGGCTTTGGTTAAGAGGATTCAGATTCCGGATACACTCTGTCCTATGTGCAATGTGGACGCGGAATCGACTTCACATCTATTTGTCACATGTGGTTTTTCGTATGGCGTTTGGAGTATCATCTGGGCATGGTGTAAATTGCATCCGGTTAACTTCAACTCGATAGATGAGCTGCTCGAATGGTTAGGGTCGCTGCAAATGTCTACGTGGGGGAAGAGAATTATTCGTGGCATTGTTATGGTCACGTGTTGGGCCGTGTGGAAGGAGCGAAACAAGAAGATTTTCAAGAATGGGTCTCCTAAGGTGGTTGAGGTTGTAGCGATGGTTAAATCGCTCTCCTTCCTTTGGTTTTGTCATAGATCGAGTCGGTATAAGGTAGAATGGAACGAGTGGGTTAAGTACCCGTTGTATATTTTGTAATGGTTGTTGGGCGGTCCTTGTTTTTATGGTCCCGCCTTGTTTGAATGAAGCATTCCTTTCAAAAACAAAAAAAAAACAAAAAAAACAAAAAAAAACTAAGTGTTTTTATGAATGTATTAATTGTTTTGGTAAAAGAAAACAAAACATAGATTGTTACTTGATAATTGTAACTTGATAATTGTAACTGTAGTTTTAGTACTTCTCTAAGAAGGTTTTCATAAAATTGCTTAGATTAGGTTTTGAACTGAATTATATGGCCTTTGTAGCTTGCTTCCAAATATACTGCATATCAGTTTACAGTGTTCTGAGTTCTAATTATACATTCCTGCAACAAAGTGGAAAATCGAAGAAAACACATAGGTAGCAAAATATTTTCTTATCAAAGTGGTGTAGGAGATTGTAAGCATTTGAATAAGCTCTTATTGGCATTCGATCCATTAGACACATTTGACCCGATTCATTCTCAGCTTGTTTACCCAAAGGAAATACAGCTCAAATTGAAAATCTTTTAGGCAAAAGGTTTGAGGTTACGTTTTTTTTGTTAAAGAGTGAAATCCCTAGTGAGAGGTTTGTTAGTTATGGTAAATGAACAGACGAGTGATGGTGAAGATAGGTACAAACTGTTGCTCAATGAATCACAGTGGGTGACTAAAAACCAAAGTCACTCAAGATATTGAAGAAACTTGTCGAAAAGACTATGGACGAAATTTCATGGGTGATTGAGTTTGGTACGGTTTTGCCTAGATTAGGCTTTGTGTGTGTTTTTGCGATGTTTTTGGTGAGTTTTGTGTTTTCCAAGTGAGCCGGAAAGTTTTTCCGATTAGTCGGAGGATGAGAGAGGTGGTTGTTTTTGTATTTTTGTGTGAGATGAGGTTTTTCGTGTTTTGTGAGCGAAAAACGGGTTTAGGTTTTTGCCTAGAAACGAGATTTTCACCGTGAAACCCTTGTTTCTGGGTAAGGATGAGTTTTTCGGCACGGAAAAGTTAGTTTGTGGATTTCTGGGTTTTCCGACGACATGAAGCATAAACGATTATCGTTTTTCTTGGTTTTTCTCCATCGGATTACTTACGTTTTCGAGTGTTGGAAAACTTAAATGGTGGGTGGTTTTTGGTTTTCCGGTTAATCGGAAAAAGGAACAATCCGCGGCTGTTGGATCGTATAGTACGGATGGGCCATGTTTACATAAGCTATGTATTGAACGTTTGGGGTGGTCGATCGTTTGGTTCCCACGTTTTGGTAAGGACCCCAAAGTGTGATCCGAGTCATGAGTTGGGGTAGCATTCACGAGTCGACTTGGTTGATTTGTGTCAATTATCCGAGAGGATAATTGACTTGGGTATGAAGTTCCTAGGCCGGGTCTGGGAGGTGTTACTTGGGATTAGCTTGTATTGGCTTGGACCATTTCGAGGGAATGGTCAAATATTTATAGGAAGTCCTTTAGGGTTGTGAGAACCCGTAAAGGGAATCTGATGGTCCACGTGGTGACCATCGAGAGAAGTATTGAGGAGAGCACACGGTGCTTGTCCAACGATCTTGGAAAGATCGCTAGCGTGTCTCCTGCCTGGACATGTTTGGCAGGCAGGCTTTGTCTTGGCGTTGCCTAGGAAAATATTCCCCATGCTTTTGTCAGAGTTAGACCTTGCTGGGGTGGTTTTTAGGCCGAGTCTAAAGTGTATCAGCCCTAGCCGAGTGGGCTAAAGGTTCTATACGCTATCACCCCATTTCCACTAGATGAAGATCTTGGGCCATCATTGTTTCTAGGGTTTTCAACATTGTCAATTTTACCGGACATCTTAGGATCTTGATTTAAAAAATCTTTGAACAAGTTTTGTTGTTTTCGAAAGAGATTTTGATTTCAAACTTGCTCTGATACTAATTGTTTGTGCCAAATTATGTTTGATTTGTGAAACAAAGATTAAAACAATTTAAGTATAACACAGAGATTAACTTTTCAAATGTGTAAAGCTTTATTGATTTATAATCAAATTATTATAAAGTGTTATGTATCACACTTGTTGAATGATAATGTATGGATTATTCTTTGAACAAGTAAACTTGATGACTATCAATTTTACAAGCGAACTTGTTGACTATCAAGCTTACAAACAAACTTGTATAGACTAGCTGATTGTACCAGCGCTCTACTTTAATTAGATAGACTCTTTTGTCCCACTCTTTTGCTTTATCAAGTAAGTCCCGCCTAAACATTTATAAAGATTCAGAGCTCTTCTCAATTGGTAATCTCAAAGAATAATCAAGTCCATCAGGGTAATGTCATCCTCTGATTCACTTTAAACTTTTAGCGAGTTCCTTTTACATATCAGCTAATATCCATGTAAGTTGATGAGTATGTCTTCAAGTGGTCTTTGACTTTCTTGACGATGACTATGACTTTGACTTTCTTGACGATATCTTATCAGCTAGTTATCTTACTTAGTCTAATTTATGTTCAAATCTTAGTCAAAGACCACTAGGCACTGAATTGGCCCAACAGTTCTATCAACCGCTATACACCGTTGTTTTGCACGGGTACTCGTCTAGTTTGAGTCAATATCCAATCAACAATTCCGGAAAGTTGACTAAAGATCAATACTTTCCTTCCTTTGGTTTTGTCATAGATCGAGTCGGTATAAGGTAGAATGGAACGAGTGGGTTAAGTACCCGTTGTATATTTTGTAATGGTTGTTGGGCGGTCCTTGTTTTTTTGGTCCCGCCTTGTTTGAATGAAGCATTCCTTTCAAAAAAAAAATAAAAAATAAAAAAAATGTTTTAACAGCTCTGAAATATTTTAAAAGCTTCATGAATCAGCTTTTTATTTTGGAGCTATTTGTTAAAATAAAAGCTTGAAGTTGATGGGCCTGTTTGGTAGGGGCTTTTTGGAAGAGCTGTTAGCTTTTTCTTATAAAAATAATCTCATCTAAAATAAAAGCTCCGTTTGGATACATTAACTTCAAGCTTTTATGTCAAACAAATAGCTCCTAAATGAAAAGCTGATTCATGAAGCTTTTTAAACTTCTTAGAGCTGTTAAAACTTTAAATTACTGATATACCCTCCAAACATTTATTTATAATTATAAATATGTCCTTTTATGTCATTTTACATCTTATAATTACATTTAACAACTAACTTACCAAACACTTTTATTGAAAAAATGATACAGCTTGTAGCTCATATTAACAGCTTTGCAGTTAACAGCTTACAGCTTACAGTTTACAGTTTACAGCATACAGCTTACAACTAGTTTTGCCAAACATAACCGATGTATCGAAATAGAGCTACTTATTTTGGAGGAGATTATTTTTGTAACAAAAAGCTTATAGCTCCAAAAAAGCTGCGTACAAAACAGGCCCTTTGTACATTTGCAGTGATAAATGCTTGAAGAATCAGGAATGTATAATTACACCCTAACACCGAAATGAACGCTACATATACATAGAAAATCATATTACTCATGTGACACTTTCTCCTGATATATAAATGCTCATAACTTTTTGATAAAAAGAAATCATCTTACTCATGTGACAATATTCTACCCTGTAGGGTCGTTGTAGGCAAAAATATCTCCATCTTGGGTTAAATTATTGGTCCCTCTTAATACCATTGTACTCCAACTTTTTTCAATTTTTTTTTCATATATATATATATATATATATATATATATATATATATATATATATATATATATATATATATATATATATAGGGGATAACTTGGCTACAATTATTGTAGCCAATTAGCTACAATCCCTCATTTAAAATACATAAGCAATGAGTCAGGGACCCACAGATAAGAATCAGGGACCCACAGAAAGAATAAAATACCCACATTTATAGCACCAAATTGTAGCTAATTGGCTACAACAAATTGTAGCTAATATATTCCCTACATATATATTTCGTATGGACCATTAGAAAACATTTGTTGACTGAGTTAATGAGGATATAGGACAATGGATAGGGATTGACATAAGCAGAGCTCCCATATACCCTCTTTTTTCCG
>LBNU01033262.1:80854-101732 GCA_014162995.1 Artemisia annua
TATATATATATATATATATATATATATATATATATATATATATATATATATATATATATATATATATATATATATATATAATTTTTTTTAATTATAAAATTACAAAACAAAAAGTGCGAAACATAAAAACAAAGTCTGACAAGTTAAAAGTAATAAACAAAATACAGATAAAAAAAACATAAAAAACTATTTTGTCCTGTTAATAAAGTTGGTAAAACTGCGTAAAAAATACGAGACATAAAATATAAAATCCGACGAGTAACCTAGATACCAAAATGAATCATTACGCTTAAAGTAACACCGAAGATTTGTTAGGCTATATGTTATGAAAATAAGAGTAACCTCATAGACTGGCCCCATTAAAGAGCAATATTCCTTCCTTAACTAGTCGAAACTCTAAAAAGATATCGATTTCTTCTCTGTAGCTAGCTGTTTATTTGTTTTTTGTTCTTTTTTTCTTTTGCATCAAATTAAGGAGAGAAAATTGGTTTTATTCTTAAAATGCAAGGGCACTAATTAGTTTCGTTCATGTGAAATGATTCTTCTTTAATAAAGGCTTAAATTGGCAAGGGAAATTCTAATCTTGTACACTAGTTTTTAGTGTCAACTAACCCTTCGCCAAAAACCTAACATCTAATAATGAGCATCCGCTATGGTCTTTACCCCAGGGTTAGGATTCCACATAGAACTTATTACTTCAAAACCCTCTTAACCGGTCAACCTATTATTTGCGGTAAAAGACTTATACCACTTGGACAATGTTGTGTGAAACTTTTTTTTAGAACGGCATTTTCATTAAAATAGCAGGAAGCTAGAAAGAAAAAGATCACAAGAAGATTTTGGATCACAAATCCAATTGAACCACTCAGGTTTAAGAACTCTACTTCTATTAATAATCCAAAAGTGCGATAAAACTTTGATATCATCCAAGAGAGTGTCTTTCCGAGGAGGTTTTAAATCGAAACAACTTTTTTATGTTAGCAGAATAGCCAGATGGAACCTTAATACCATGCAAGCATTGGCATAACTTAGTTTTCTTGATCTTAGAGTATAACACACCGGTGGAAGATACGTACCACGCTTTCCAGGAATCACTGAAGCAAGTTGTGGTCGAATTCCCATATCTTCCATGTCATTTTGAACATTAACACCATCTTTTGTTTTCCCCAGAATTTTCAGCAGGAGGCCTACAAAACTTTCACAAACATTTTTCTCGATATACATAACATCAAGACAATGTCGAACATGCAAATGTTCCCAGTACTCTAAATCCCAAAAAATAGATTTCTTTTCCCAAATACCTTTAGGAGGACCAATGTTGTCTTTTCTTTTTCCTAAAATAATGTTCAAGTCTCTAACTCGTGAGAATGTAGCTTCTGTATCCAACGGTGTGCGCAACACTCCACGCTATATTTTACCATCAAACAACTCTTTCTTTCTACAATAAGAGTGATTCCTTGAATGCGATCTTTGGTGTCCCATATATATCATTTTCTTATAATTTCGTAACCAAACAGAGTGGGTACAATCTTCACAAACAGGACATGCCATTTTCCATTTTGTACTCTATCCTGATAAATTGCCGTACGCTGGAAAGTCACTAATGGTACAAAAATCATGACTCGTAGTTGGAAATACTCTTTCGAACATGCATCATACACTTCTACTCCATTATCCCAAAGCATTATCAAGTCATCAATTAAAGGTTTTAAATACACATCAATGTCGTTCTCCGGGTTGTTTTTGAGCCTTGAATTAACAATGACATCATGATGTATTTTCATTTCATACATAACCAAGGTGGAAGATTATAGTTGCATAAAAGAACTAGCCAAGTGCTGTGACAACAACTCATGTTTTTGAACAGATTTATTCCGTTTGAACTAAGTCCTAACCATACATTTCTAATATCCCCTCCAAAATTTTCAAATGTGTTATCGATATTTCTCCATTGAAGAGAATCAGCTACATGTCTAATTTTTCCATCTTTTTTACACACCTCGGCATGCCAACGTAACAATTTCGCCTCCTTGGAATCTTCATATAATCGCTCGAGTCTTAGTATAATGGGAAAGTACGATAACAATTTAGCAGAAGGGCAATTCTTGGTCACATCACCGTTAGGTCCTTTTTGTTTTATTTGCACATACCTTGACGTTTTACATACCTTACAAACAGATGATGCTTTTAACTTGTACAACTTTATCACCGCAGAAAGTATAGTAAGTTTCGTACAACCGACAAACAACGTTTTTTCAGCGGCGACAAATAATTTTCAAATTTAGCGTGCTCGTTTTGTGCAACATCATCATCCAAATCATGTAACATGTCAGTCAAATTATGACGATCATTTTTAATTGGCAAATCATTGTTATTACATTCAGAAACTGACATGTTACTAGCAACTCTTTTTTCACCATGAAAATCCCAACAAGTGTACCCTCTCGTAAACCCATATCTTATTAGATGGTTTTTAACTTCTTTAGCGCTCACATACAATACGCCATTTATACATTTCTTACAAGGACAAAAAATTTCATCTTTTCCGCTCATCACCCGATCATCCTTGGCAGCTTTCATGAAATCAAACAACTTTTCTATGTATTCGGGGGTAGCTCGCTCTCTATTGTACATCCATGTATAACGATCCATTTGTAACACAATTTTATGAGATATATAATAAGATGTATGCATCTCATGATTACATACGATTTTGTTTTCGTTTGGTCGATCCTAACCTACTTTTATAACACATTGTCTCATATGTGGATGCTTATTATTAGATGAGTATTATTAAAAAAAAAAAAAAAAGACAACATTTCTCCTTAACTCCAAACGTATACGTATAAGTAGGGATGATCATCGGTCGAAGACCGGACCGGACTAGACTGGACCGACCAAAACCGAGACCGAAATTGTCCAAAAACCAAGACCGAGACCAAGACCGAATGTGTTCGGTCCGGTCCTTTGGTCGGTCCGGTCCAAGAAGGTAAAATGGTCGGTTTTTAGACCGGACTGAGACCGAAATAAGGAAAAACTCGAGACCGAGACCGAGACCGCTAGTCCTTCGGTCCGGTCTCGGTCGGTCCGTCGTCGGTCCGGTCGGAACGGTCCGTTTGCTCAGCCCTACGTATAAGTGCATACTCGTACGAGTAAGGGAAAAACGCTAGCGATTTTTTTCTAAAATAATACTCAATCCAATAATAAGCATTCACATCTTAAATGAAACAATATGTTATAAAAGTAGTACCAAATGGGGACAATCCAAGATTAAACTATAATAGGTTAATATCATATGGGTGTTAAACTATATATTCATCTATGTTTTTTTTACTTAGTTTTACTACATGGATGTTAAAAGAATATATGTTTGCTTAAAGATAGTTGGAAATAATACCTTACTTCAACGAATCGTAAGTCAAGCTATCCTAAAAATATTTTGTTCGGCATACATGAGTTTCGCAAATGACCCTACACAATGAAAGAAGATTAAAAAAAAATGAACTAGCTTCAAAACTCTAAGAAAGTAACATAGTAATCTATATTGGTAGATTAAAACTTAATGATTAAGATGTATTTAATACCTTTGATAATGAATAAGATGTATTTGATGATGAATAAGATGCATTTAATACATATGAAATTTGTGTTTGGAAGTTAGAAAGAAGTTGAGTGGGTAAGTTGTGACTTTAAGATGATATTGAATGTGTTTTTGGGTATTAATTTCATGAAGCAGGCCTGTACCTGCAATGGTTGGATTTCAAAAATGTATGAAGACCGGTTTTTTATAAATTAACCGGTCTCCATTACATAAATAATCCCGATCTCATTTAACTTTTTATAGACCGATTTTATAAGATTAACCGGTCTAGTTTTGTTTCCTGAATCAAGACCGGTTTCCTTGGTAAGAACTGGTCCAAATTATTTTTGGAGGGGTGGATTCTAGGTTTTGAGACCCGTTTTTTTAGTATCCGGTCTTCATATGGGTCTTGATGCTTCTTTTTGTAGTAGTGTCTGTTTCTAAATCTCTAAGAGAGTGTTTTTCCAATGGTGTGAAACTATTCTTACATATCACAATACCTCATGTATGATGTATAAAAAAAACTTTGTTAAACACTTGTAGAAATTTTCAAATATTTTAGATATGTAATAATAAAATTTGTCACACTTATATTGTTCTATGTGCAAGCGGATGGATATACTGAAGGTGCAATTGTCTTTTGTATTGTTACCCTACAATTGCAAAAATAATACTATAAACGAAATATTGAAAGTTGAAACCATCCTCATCAATATAAACACAAAAATTGTTGAATTTCACACATTTTAATCAATGATACTTGAAACTATCCTGAATATATCTCTAAATCAAGATTATTATGAAAAGTGCCAAAATCTTTATGTTGTAAATAACTAAATATACGATAGAAATGTGTAAACTCTAACAATATCTTCACAACATGAACATGCATGGTGTCTTATAATTTTACCTTCCTTGCAGGCTGCTGATATACATCTATCTTCTCCTTATTCTAATATAATAAGATGACAATTGGTATTATATTATTAGAAAAGCAAAAGAAAATTGCGTTTTAATTGATGTTGGAATCCCCAACTACTTTGAGTCCAAAATATTGAATTATTTAGTTAACTAAAGTTGTGGGTCAAGTTGATTACATACTCTTTTTTCCCTTTTGTTTTTTTAACAGATAATTGATGATTAATTATATTGATTGTACATTTGTATTTTTTTGACTTGTTTTCTACACAAACTTCTTATCGTGCCCTTAGGCTGCCCACAGTGGGACGGAGAAACTCGGTCGTTCGTCCCTCTCAACCGATTTGGACATCGGTTGTTTCCTCTGTGAGGCCTAGTTTGGAGATCGGTCGAGACACAACAAAAACAACAATCGGTTGTAAATTCGACCGATAGGAATGTAAACGTTTGTGCATTAAACAAACACAAACAAAACACCCTTTTCTCACTATTCTCTCTTTTTATTTTATTTTTTATCTTTTAAATTCGTTTTTGAAGAAAAAAAAAAGTGTGTGTGGACTGTGGAGATCTAGAGGTAGAAGAAGAGTCAAATTTTTGTATTTTATTTTATAAATAATTAATTTACATTTTAAACTCTTAAAGTTTTATTTTATTATCATTTTTACCCTACAGTTTTAACTTTCTTACATTTTAGCATAAAGAATGTATAAAAGTTAATTTATATGTAATACTTTGTTTTATTAAAATATATATATATATGGGTCACCACTGTGGCACTTGGGTGAATATGGGTTACTGGAGAGAGAAAACTGACGCGCAGCCGGAAAGATGATGCAATATGGGTCACCACTGTGTCCAGCCTTACAAAGTTTTTACATACAGTATCTTTTTTAAAGTTACTGAAATACTTTGATGAAAGTTACTGAAAGTTTTTGCATATAATGTCCTTTCCAAATGACCTACTGACAGAAAAACCCCACTATCATTTTCATGGTACTAGTGAATTAATGTATCCGACAATAAATTGGTAGAATCCAACAAGTTACCACTACTTTTAAGGCCTAATAAATTATTGGTACCTTTTTTGTGATGGGATCATTTGCATATTTTCATTTTGGCCAGTGATATTACATATAAACTTTTATTTCATATACATAAATTTACATATAAATATAGTAAGACTATTTGGATTATACAAAACTTATGTATATAAAAGTAAAAATGTATATGTAAATATCACCACTCTTTCATTTTTTATTGCGATACTTCAATGTATGAATGGTTAAAGGAAATTATAATTAAAATACAACTCTTTCGAATTCATGCATATATTGATTGTGTCAATAAAAATTAAGAGTGCAAATCAAATCACTTTTGTGATAACTACACTCTTATTTTTTTTTGTATTATTTTTTTTTCAAAATTTTATTTTTATTATAAAACTGCGAAACAAAAAATACGGAACAAAAAATATAAAATTTAATAATTCAAAAGCAGTAAAACACAAAATATATAGAGCTGAAAACCATAAACAATTATATTATCATGTTAATAAAATGGATAAAAAACTGCCGATAAAAAATGTAAAACATATCACGTATAATATAAAGTTTAAAAGTAAAAATTAATTAAAAAATAATAAAAAAAAATAATAATAACAGTCATACCCTATATAACTAAGCGGATAAAGAGGGGTTGGACGGCTAAGGCACCCTACTTTTTATCGTATTTGCATGCGATTATAACACTTGTTTTCTTTAAGAAAACATGAATGATTACAAAATGTCATGTCCAATTATTTGCATCTCATGCAGTCCACATATTCTATTCATTTTTCTTTACCTTTATTTACTGTAATAACCCTTTCCAGTTTGCAAACAAATAAAATATTTTTAATAAAGAAAACTTTAAAATACTACTGTAGTAAATTCTTAATCATACCTACTATATATATCTTCCAATAACGAGACATATCCAACAGAATGAACTCAGCGAGTTTCTGAATCTGATGTCACGTACACATGCATAAGTGTCATTAGGTAAGTGTAATTCTGTTGAGTAAACTGATAATGAGATATTGTACTTACTACGAGATTGATTAATTATTTATTTAATCTGGTTTTATATGCTTTTATTCTTTTTTATAAATGTAGGTTGTTCTTGCATACACTCTATATTGAATACAAGTGTTAAGAACTTGTAAAAGAAAAGAAGACAAAGAAATGAAAGGGGTTTGCTTGATTTTCTTTGTTCTCGCGATCCTAGGAACTGTTCAAGGTGATTTGAAGATGGGGTTTTACTCTCGTTCATGCCCGAAAGCTGAAAAGATTATACAAGATTATGTGAATCAACATATCCCTAGGGTTCCATCGCTTGGAGCCGCGCTTATCAGAATGCATTTCCATGATTGTTTCGTCAGGGTTAGTATCATTTCTTTGGAGTTTTCATAAAAAAAAAACATGTTTGTAAAAGTACCTCCATGATTGTATAGTTTTCTTCAATCATTGTCCTTTATTTAGTTTTATTATCTAGCTACCTAGGACCCCATTTATTTCTTAATGGCCATGAGACTATGTAAAGTGTTTAGAAACTCCACACTTTACCACCAAAAATACTAGTATGTGACAGTGTCCAAAGTGACAAATTTTACCTTGCACAATGTCCAGTTTGATTGTTATAATGCACATTGTGACATATTTAGCTATATTAATCGTTTTACCAATTAAAATTTCAAAATGACGTCGCTTTATAAATGACAAACATACTAAATTTGTTGTTGTTTTGACATTTGAATATAGGGTTGTGATGGATCAGTCCTATTGAATTCTACTGCAAGCTCAGGAAATCAAACTGAAAAAACGGCGATCCCTAATCGAACTGTAACAGGATTTGATTTTATCGATAAATTGAAGAGTTTACTTGAATCCGCGTGCCCTGGCATTGTTTCTTGTGCTGATATCATTGCTCTTGCTACTCGAGACACCATTGTTGTCACCGTAAGAATTTAAACATTTTTTTGTCAAAAACATGAGCAGCCACAAACTCTTGTTTTTCTCTAACTCATCTACGTTGTTTTTGGTTTCATTAAAGGGAGGTCCTACTTGGAGAGTACCAACGGGTCGAAGAGATGGGACGGTATCAATTGCTTCAGAAGCGTTAGCCCAAATCCCTGCTCCATCCGATAACATCACTCTCCTCCAACAAAGTTTTGCGAATAAAAGTCTTGATTTGAAGGATCTCGTTCTACTTTCTGGTACGTACATTATTATTATTATTATTATTATTATTATTATTATTATTATTATTATTATTATTATTATTATTATTATTATTATTATTATTACTCCCTCCGTCCCAAAATTATTGTCCACTTTGAATTTTCAAAGTCAAACTAGTTCAACTTTGACTATAAATATATATATTTTTTATTATATAATACTTGATGAAAAATTATACCATTGAAAAGTATACTTAAAACCCAATCCATTTATATATTTTGCATCAAATATTATATAACACACATAAAACTATTTAAGGTCAAAGTTGAAGAAGAAAGACTAAAAAAGTCAATAGTGGACAATAAATTTGGGACGGAGGGAGTATTATTATTATTATTATTATTATTATTATTATTATTATTATTTATATGGGACATGCCATGAATTTTCGTTAGTTTGTTTACTTCTATTAGATTAACAAGTCTTATGCAAAATTAATTTCCTTTGGTAATAAAATCAGGTGCTCATACTATTGGAATCGCACGCTGTCCATCTTTCTCAAACCGTCTATACAATTTCTCGGCCAGCAGTAGTACAGACCCATCACTAGATAGTGAATATGCTGACGTTCTCAGAGCAAGCAAATGCAGGACACCAAATGACAACACGACATTAGTTGAAATGGATCCAGGAAGTCGTAGGACATTTGATCTTAGCTATTACAGGTTATTGCTAAAGCGTCGGGGCTTGTTTGAGTCTGATTCAGCTTTAACAAAAAGCTCACAAACTTTGAGATACGTTAACAAAATCCTTCAAGGATCACTTGATAATTTCTACAAGGAGTTTGGTTTAGCAATGGAGAAAATGGGTCGAATTGATGTGAAAACAGGATCGTCCGGTGAAATTCGAAGGAATTGCGCGTTTGTGAACAGTTAAGAGTGCCAAGTCTATCGTTTGGGTCTTATTCGTTTTGGTCATTTTAGAATTTTGTCGTGTTTTTTTTACCTATGTTGTTGTGATAAAAAAGCGAATAAAGATGTGATGGATTGTGATAAACAATCGGACACAATGATGCGACAAGACATTGTATTTATTTTCATATTTATGTGACACTTGTTTTAGGATTCGTACGTTTCTTTTTACTTTACTCTACACAAGGTTTAATACCTTAAACGAATTAAAATTACTATATTTATATGTTAATATATATTAATAGTTTTCTAAACTTACATCTTTTTAATCAAATTTATTATTATTTTGTATAGAATTAAAGTTAGTTAAAAGAACAAGTTTGTTCATTTAATGTTTCAAACTTGCGACATCATCACACAAGTTAGAAAACTCTTTATTAAATTGAGAGTTTGTCTAACAAGTGTCTTAAGGGCACAAGTTATAATACATTTATTCATCACAAACTTTTCTAATTGATTAAAAATGCTTTTAATATATATTAATTAAACGTGAAAACTATGTTAATTAAATGTTATTTTCAGTTTAACGAACATCAAGTTTCTTTATTTAATCGTATAAAACGATTACAGACAAACCCTATATTAATCAATATTTGATTTGAGTGGTTTCTTCCATTTGTAGATTCTAAAATGGAATCAAGTCTACAGATTTTGTTCCTTTTGTAAATTTCAATTATGTAATCAAACCGACAAGTTTAGTCCATGTTTGTGGGTACTTTAGCTTATTACTAGAAAATTGATATACATCTTAAGAGCACAAAATGTGATAACACTAATCGCACAAGAAAAGCTGCTATCAGGGACAGACCTAATATTTTCAATAACGTGTTGCACAAATTTTTTCTTTTCATAAGTACTAAATTCGCACCATAAATAATTTTTGAGATAACGTAAAGTTGCACTATAAAGAATAATAGCACAAATATTAAAAGTTGCGCATATAAAAAAGTTGCACTTTTTGAACAAAAATTGCACTTAACGACCTAAAATCGGGTCGATTTGTGTCACATCTGGCATCTATGTAGGTCCGTCTCTGACTGCTACATTAGCTAGCGTGGCGTAATATTAAATCACTTTTCACTCGTGAATGGCCGGTAACATTAAAAACTATGATGGGAAAAAAAAGCCTCAAAATGCTCCACACAATGTTAACAACACGTCAACAGCACGCCGAATGAACCACATGTCTACATCGACAGCCACACGACGACACCAATTTATTTCCAGGCCCAAAAGTTTCTAATTGAATATGCCCGTAATTCTAACATAGTTGCATGTATCTTTACATATTATTTTTCAACCAACAAACTTTTTCTTTCTAGCTTAGTTTTATTTGATTTCTCTCCTTCTCTTCTTGGTTTGCTTACTTCTGTTTAAAAGACGATACCTAAAACTTTATCAACAAATCGTTTCGATACTTATGGTCATTTTTACTATTTAAGATTTATAACAGTTACGTATATATTAATATTAATTATTCAAAAAAAGTATTGTTTTACGACAAGTTGTCGCCTTCAGACAGATCGGATATGATCACTGATTTCGACTTGTGAGTGTTGAATCAACAATAGGAATATAGGATGACAATTAGTCAACAAAGAAAGTGACCAAGAAAGTGAGACCATAATATATGAAAAAAGTATTATACTTGCCACTGTTTCATCTTCTGGGTAGCGAACTATTTTTTTTCATTTTGAGGGTAATTTTCTTTCAAATTCATCATCTTTAGGGTAATATGTGACATTTTTGCCCTTCGGGAAAAAAAAACTGTATTAGCTACGAGGGGCAAAAATGTCCAAAAATTTCGCAAAATACCCTAAAGATGATGAATATAAAAAAAAAATTACCCTCAAAATGAAAAAAAAATAGTTCGCTACCCAGAAGATGAAACAGCGGCAAGTATAATACTTTTTTTAATAATTTGCCCTTCTTAATAATCTCTAACTATCTATGTATTGGAATTGTAATTTTAACTTGTCTATTAATGGAGTAACATATAATCACAATATATAATTTTGAGGATTATTTTAGATACAAATCATAAACCGGGCTAAGCCTATCAACTAATAACAAAGCCCAATGGCTCAAACATAGTAATTAATGTGTAACACTCTCTCACAGTTTGAGCGGGAAATGACCAAACACTCAATTCTGGTATAAAACTCCTCAAAAAGCGCAGTCAAACCCTTGGTGGAGATGTGTAACGGGAGGCCACATGAAGTACACGAACGTGTTCTCGAGCAACCATGTCACGAACAAAATGTATATCGATCTCTATGTGTTTAATCCGCTGATGTTGAACAGGATTAGCAGTCAGATAAATGACACTAACATTGTCACAATAGATAAGGGTGACGGACAATAATGGTGTATGAAGCTCACGAAGAAGATAACAAAGCTAGGTAGTTCAACAACAACGCTAGCAACACCTTTGTAGTCGGCGTCAACACTCGACCTAGATAGTGTAAGTTGCGCTTTGACGACCATGTGAGGAGATTATCCCCCCCAAGAAAACACATTAACTAAAAGTAAAACGCCTAGTAGAAGGACAACCAACCTAATTAGTATCAGAATAGGCAACTAGAGAACCGGTAGAGGATGCATAAAGTTGGAGTCTAACGTGCCATGAAGATAGCGAAAAACTCGCTTAAGGGCTGAAAATGAGGCTCAGAGGATCATGCATATGAACGCAACCGCTGTACTAAATAAGAGATATATGGACGAGTAAATGTCCAGTACTGCAAACCACCTGCAAGGGTACGATATAAAGTAGGATCAAAAACCGGATCCCCATCAATTCCAAGCTTGAAATATGAGTCACATGTTACATGGCGAGATAGGATAATTTTGTTGACGGATAACTTTAGGCATCGGTATTCATGATGATACGCGAGATATCCCAAAAAATTAGTGCAACGGGTAGCGCGAGGTGCAAGTTTATAAGGTGAATAGATGTGGGTAACAAAGACAACCAAAAATTCGTAAACACGAGTAATTAGGTCGTTTGTTAAACAATTTAGTATAGGGTATTTCATTTTGAATTATAAATAGGTTGAGTAAGTAACCGACCATATGTAATGCTTCGACCCAAAAGAATGGTAGGTGATGAGGAAAATGATAGAGACATCATCATTTATTCAGTTTCTTCTAAAAGTAGCATACTTTTAGTGGTGGAATACATTGGAAGAGGTTTAGTATGTCTAATAATTTTGGCTGTTTGTTTATATCTAGAGTACAACCCATTTAACACATAGTCACCAAAATTTTATCTTTATTCGTCCCATTAAAATTCCTTAACCGGTCCCTCATACTTTGGATTTAAGAAAAATAGGCCTTGATTAAAATGTTACCTATTTTGATAGAATGGAGTTGGTTATCTAGTGTGATGGCCCAAGCATATTCATTGTCATGAAACAACTCCTTGAGATGATCCTATAAATACTTAGTGGTACCTGGAGTAGTCAAAACTTGATCTTGGAGTGATTCCGAGCATGTACCTAAGATCCATACATTGACAGGATCATCAAGACAACTCCATTTTGGATCCGTTGAACTACACGAAGCATCTTCAGTATGTTTCTTTAGACCAAGAGCCCCGAGATGAATTTTGAAGAAAGAGCTCCAAAGAGTTATAATTCTTCTTTTCTAGGTTAAGTTTCACATGTATATTAGAGATACTTGTGACTCCGAATGGGGTTAATTTGTCAGATGAAGAAAAAGGAAGGGTGAGGGGAAGAGGATTATAGTCACATGCCATGGGACGACTTTAGAATTAGGGTTTAGGTGTTTTACACACGGTCGTGTAGGGAGAAGAAGAAAAATGTGAGATTTAGGATATAATTTAGAATATGATCAATTTGCTTTTGATACCATATTGAATTGTAAATTTGACTTGTCTATTAATTAGCACATCATCAAAATATATAATCCATAAGGATTATTTTAGATCACATCATAAATCAGGCTAGGCCTATCAACTAATAATAACACCCAATGGCTCGAACATAATTATAAACATCGAACACTATGTACTAAACTACTAACTATTTAAGATACTATTTTGAACTATCTATGTATCCCTAAGTCTAACTATCTATGTGCGTTCATATGTAACTATATTAAACACACAATTATGTGCATGTCCGTATATCCTTTTTCATGCATGATCCTCCTATGGATGAGTCGTCAACAAGTAAAGAAGATACATGTAGCCATGTAGGACATGTATTGTCTCGATCCAATCAATTATGTTAAGTTTGTGAAGATTTGTTCGATGGAGTGTAAATGTATGAGTTTTGACGAACATATTAGGGAGTTTTATAAAATATTAAAATTCAACAGTTCAATATTTGAATGCTGGATTTTTAACGTTTATATACTTGTTTATTCTCATAATATGTGGTCGCTGAAATATATAAATTAAAGTATTTTTATTTTGCTTTCTCGAAACAATTTTTTTTCTTTTCTTTTAATTTATTATATTTACACTTGCTGTAAGAAAACATTATTGATGATGCATGACAGCTTGTCCGGCTGCTATAACGAATAAGATGAAAATTGCTTTTTTGTTAAAGTAAAAGTAAAAGTAAAAGTAAATTTTGAAGAATAATTGTTGGAATACTGTGAGCCAAAAAACGAACTATCTTGTTGATTGAAGTTAAACTTACAAGACTTTAACTTTCAAAGTTACCGCTTAGAAAATTTAAACTAATTACTGTAACTAGCAGTTCTATGTATATACTTATTTTATTTGTTTTTATGAACATATACTTAGGTGGTATTTGTTTTTTAAGAGGCTCTGAATCTGAATCTGAACCGCACACCTGAATCTGAATCTGAGGCGTAAATGTCTGAATCTGACCGCATTTGAACGGGAAAAAAAATTCATGTTTGAACCGCACATTTGCTTGCTTGTACNAAAAAAAAAAAAAACGGTCTGAACGACTAAAATGTCTGACCGCGTCTAAACGGTTCAGATTAAAAGGCTGTTAAGAGCCTCTTAATGAAAAACAAACACCACCTTATTTTATTTGTTTAGTAAGACATTTTACATGTACTCGTACCTTTTCTACAACATGCTACAATAATTTTTTTAATCTTACAATTCTACTGCAGATGTACGTCAATCCTTATTCTTTTTTTCATATTTATTATTAATGATGTATGATTTTAAACAGGTATAAGATTATATAAAAAGATAACGTAATTAACCCGGCCTTAAGTATGCTGGTAATACATGCATTAAATTTTAAAGTACTCGGTCGTTATCTTAACCAATGCAGTGGTGTTGGCCCAGTTTATTGAATGAGCAGTTGCGATGAAACTACTCACTAACACGTTACGTGATTGTTTACATGTTGGACCATGTTTTATTAAGGAAGAAAGTGGTCATTGATGTCACGATAAGAACTAATTAACATTAATTTCATTTCTTCAAAATGCAAACTAGCAATTCATTTAACAGCATGTGCATTCAATATTTCCATGTTTATATTTTTCATTGGTAGAAAATATATTTTAGTTTAGCCAAAAAAAGATCACTGATAAAGGTTTGTTAACAACTTAATAGTATAGTAGTATACCAATGATACACGTTTTAAAGTCTATTTCTCTAATCCAGCAAAAGACATTTCGCCTAATAGTTTTCGAGTGACCGTCAATCAAAAGATTGTACGTTTAGTGTCTATAAAAAAAAGAAAAAGAAAAAGAAAAAAAAAAAGACCAGTCACCTTAGTATATATCAATTTCTAGACCATAAAATTTTAAAAAATCCAAAATATATTGGACGACTGGGTAACTTGTACAATGCAATCATAAGCCAACAAATGTCCACTTATGATATGTGAATTAATCTTTATTTGATTGATTAAGGACACATGTCAAACGTAGACACGAATTGCCCAAAAACAGAGTCGCCCTCTGTTTATTTTGAACTTTTGAAAATAAAAAGGGTGTAAAGTGATATGCGCTAAGACGATTGGTTTATTTTCGGAATTTCCTAAAAAAAAATTATACATTCCTAAAAAAAATTATACATAATCCCTTCCAGTAATTAACATAGGCCTTAACAAAGAGAGAGAAAAAAAAATAAAAATAAATAAAAAATAAAAAATAATTAACATAGGCCTTAACAAAGAGAAAACAAAAATCATTTTCTAATAATTACTACCTTAATGCGTATTGTTTATAGCAATACAGGAAAATCACATATGTATTCTTATAAGATTTAATTACATTAAGGTTGTGTGGTTAGCTTCCAATTACAGGACTGATCTCGTGCTAATATTATTATGGACAGGGTCTCTAAAATACTGTTTGCATTACAACTTTTTCTCTCGTTCATTGCCTTTAACTGTTGCCACCCTGCCACACTGGCCTATTGTGGATGGCCTAACAAAAGTGAGATCAATCAATATTGAAGGGAGGAAGTATTTATGGATGCTTGTGTAGTAATCCACAAGCAACACCACATGTAGATCCTTCTTGCAAGTGTGCGTTTGTTGAGTAATATGAAAGCTACGTAGGTTAATGGTTCCATTTATATAGGTTAAAACTTAATTACCATAAATATAATCATTGTTAATGTCAAACAAGTTTTAACAACGACAAGTGGTCTTCATAAAGTCCTTCATAGAACCGTAGTGTGACTACGCATTTGATTTTTAGTCACCACATGTTTGACTTGATTTTTTTACTTTTGACTTTTGACTTTTTAACTTTCGGTTAAACTTTCATGACAAGACCGTGACGGCTTGTAATCGCTATAAGTATCATTGATTTATTGACCAAAACTTATAGAAACCTTTAACAAGGACTTGTAATCGCTATAAGTATCATTGACCGTGACGACTTGTGGTCGCTAAAAGTCCATTGACGATTTGACCAAAACCTTTAACAAGGACTTGTATCGACCACATGTAATCGCTAAAGGTATGTTGACTATTTGTCAACATCCACAAGTAACTACTTATAATGACCACATGTGATCGCTAAAGGTGTCTACAGTTTTTAAAATGCAGGCTGCTAGCAGCGGTTTTTTCAAGTTTCCCAACCCATTTCCGCAAGCAAATTTTCAAATCGACAGAAACAATAACTACAACATACAAATCACAATCCAAATTAATAAACGTTAAAAGTCATTATTCTTCGTGATACACAAAGTTAAACAAAATCATAAATTTTCTACGACATAGTTCAAAACCGTAAATTGTTCTACAACTGACCTAAACAAATACATCCGGGCCTACTCATCTCCGGGGCGGTCATCAATGGGGTCGAGCGGGGTCAACATGAGGTTATTAGCGATCAAATGTTCATATAACATGTTGAACTGTTGATTGTTTGCCGCTATATACATCGCCCATTGTGCTTGGGTCATGTGTTGAATAAGATGAAGAGGAACTGCCTAGCAACCTCCTCCCCCTCTTGGATTAAACCTCCGACTTGTTCCCAAGACATCAACCAAAATCTCCTCATCAGTCATCCTCATTTCTAGACTGGTTTAGCAACGAAATTTTGGTCAAAAACGGGGCCACAGAGTTGAACTTTTTGTTGTTGATTTTTAGCGACGGCATACGTAGTCACTAAAAGTGTCCTATCACGAGAAAGTGGAAATTGATGTAGTGTAAACCCATTTTATAATAATTTAAATAAATAATGGACAAATTCACAAAGGATAAACTTTTAAGAACAATCAAGAGCATTATCTCAATTAAGTTAATTATACCGGCCTTTTGATTAACTTTCTTCTTTGCCTTACAATGACACTATATATTAAATTATATTTTTTCTATTTACAACTACAAATATAAACATATATATGAAATACCATATAGCTGTTTTAGTGAGTTAACATACCAAATTACGTTCACAAGTATATAAGAGATTAATATAAATACATACAAAAAAAAATGAGTTTTTTCTGTCGTATATGCATGGGATAAGGGTTATGGTACACGGAAGTCACTAAAGTTTCACCAAAATTTGTCCTAAGGAAACAAAGTTTCATTTTGTACTTCTAGGTTACTGAACTTTCGGTAAGCATACACTTCGAAAATTCAGTGTTAGTCCGAGTAATCTGGATGTATATTTTTTGATAAGTTCAGCAAACTGAGTGAACAAAATTCAAAGTTCAATAACATGAACATTCACTTTTGTAAGTTCAGTTAGCTGAGTGAACAAAGTTTCAAAGTTCAGTAACCTAGAAGTACAAAATGAAACTTTGTTTCCTTAGGACAAATTTTGGTGAAACTTTAGTGACTTCCGTGTACCATAACCCCATGGGATAATAACACATTTTTTATTAGACAGATATGAGGATTGCATAGTGGACATGTTGAATTATTTGCATGATGGAGTAGTCACACTCGTCACCGTTCTTTTGACTTCTACATCAAACGTTACATCATCATTCAATACCTCATCACGTATTTTTTCACTTTTCAGTTTCAATAATCACCACTTTTCTCACCAAACCACACATACGACTTAGTAAATTTCTTACGTCTATTTACATTGATTACCCTCTAATTTCCAGCTCGCAAACAATTATTTATTTTATGGGAAAAAAAAAAGCTAGTTTATGAAACACCTCATACAAACTGAGATGAGATCAGCATATATCACAAACTCTTTAAAAATTCAATGAACAAATCATAAAAATTCATTTTTTATTAAAAAAAAGTAAAAAAAATGTCTCCACATGCTTCTTAAAAATAAAATTTTTGCGAACAATAAATCGTTTAGCGACAAAAAATATATCATCATGACGAGAATTTTTTAATCTTTGGGTGAATGGCCATTTCGATATACTTTTGAAGAACTGTTTATTCGAGTTTTTTTTAGTGTTGAAATTTACATCCTGAAAAATCACTTGTGATTTGTTCTTTCAAAAATCACGTGTGATTTTTCATAACTTATATTTCAACACTCACTAAAACAATTCGAAAAAAGTTCATCGAAAGCATACTGAAGTGCTACTCTATAAAAAGATGATTTAATTCTTATCGCGATGGTATGGTACATTTTACATAATGATTAACGGTTTGTGACATATATAATTTTTAAAAAGACGGTTGAAAGTGAGTCTTTTTATTTGGATGAAAAACTGAATGTTCAAGAATTATTCTACAAAAGGTGTGAATTGGCGGGAACACCCTGATCCCGGTCCCCGAATGCCTTTTGGCACAAGCCATTCTCCATCCCACAAGAAATAGTTCCTGCAACTCTCCTGGCCCAGTGAGGCACCAACTGAAGTGAGCAAGAGCCAAGACTCAAACACTTGACTTTTTATCTAAAAAATCTCTCCAGTGAGCCCATAGATTTTTCGGAAGTGAGTACTAACTGAACCAAAACCCTTTGATGAATGTTCAAAAATTATTCATTGATCTTTAAACATTTTTTTTTTTTTTTTTTAATCTATATCGAACTTTTCTTCATGCGAACTAGCTTATCTTCTATGAATGACACATACAATAATGAACCGTGTGTTGATTTTCAGCATGTATTTGACTATGATTATGTCACTCATGCATGAGTATACATAGAGCTTAATTAGGTGAGTAATTTCTTAGATGTTTATATGAGATAATTTATGTTGCCATTTAAAAAAAAGAGAAAAGAGAGAATTTATGTTTACTACTAAATGTCCAACTAGTCTCGATCGTTTACATTTTGGATGGTGAGTCTAATTAATTGTGCTTTAAATAAATTTTTTTATAAGTATAAAGGTACCTACTTCTTGCATACACTATATATACATATATACGAGTTTCAAGAATCAATAAGCAAAAAGTAGAAGAAGAAATGAAAGGGGTTTGCTTGATTGTTGGTCTTTTGGTGATTCTTGGATCGGTTCGAGGTGAATTGACGACGGGGTTTTACTCTCATTCATGCCCGAAAGCTGAGAAGATTATTCAAGATTATGTGAATCAACATATCCCTAAAGATCCATCACTTGCGGCCGCGCTTATCAGAATGCATTTCCATGATTGTTTCGTCAGGGTTAGTATTATTTTTCAGTTATTTTTTGTGTCAAAATTCAAGTTTTAGTAATTCCTCCAAGATCAACTAGAGCCGGGAAAGTGTTGCTATATATGTTGAAGAATATCGTACAACATGCATGGCAATCTCATTTCCACGAAGCATAATATATATTACTTCAATTGTGTCTGTATAGTAGTTATATACGCTCTATATTTAGTTATTTACATTTTATATTTACTTAAAATTGAGTAATTAACTGAAGAATTAGAATACATATATCCAGTGGCGGCGATTAGCATGTGCAAGTGGTGCAACCGCACCGGGCCCCCTTTGTAAAGGGCCCCCAATTTAGTATACATTCATTAATATTTGTAGTTTTATATATAAACGTTTTGAATTTTTAGTGTATTTGTTAAATATTATATCAAAGTTGAACTAGGTCACATAAAAAAATAGAAGACAAACTTTGGGCCACATACAAAAAGAGTGAAAGACTTGGATTATGGTGGCCTCATTTGTGATTTCGCACCGGGCCTCTCAAATCAATATATATCTAAGACCACAATCACATTTTCTAGGGTTTTTATTTATTTATTTATTTATTTTTATTATTATTTTTTTTAACGTGTAAAACAACCTTAGAACTTACTTAAGCGACTTAAAGGGTCCCTAAACAAAAATTGGCAATATTACTTACCTAGGCATTTTGCATGCCGGCCCTAGCTTGCAAGCTGAGAGTTGGGAGTCTATCAACACATGCATGGCCACACCATGTGTGACGTGTCTATATGTTAACCCTAACGAAAGCACTTTGTTTCAACCGATCGTATCAATGTCACATAACAAAGTTTTAGCTTCAATGTGCCTCCGAATGGATGAAACACACCGCCTATTGGAGATATCTTGCTTGAATTCCCAACTGTCACTGACATGAGACGGATAGAAGGAAATGAGAAGCTAAATGAGGCTACTTAACTGATCATATTCAGGCCTATCTCTGACTAAACTGCGCCAAGCCCATGTTCTGAATTAAGACCGTGCCGTTTTTAAAAACTCCAACTTCCAGCCATGAACGCGCGACTTTGACCTATTTAACATATCCAGATTTTAATTGTTACTAGCATATTGAATCTTGTTGTTTGAATATCCAAACAGTCTCGTTTTTAAAGGATCGACCAACAAGCTATGAAATGCATGTCTAGCATTCCTAGCAAAGACTGTATATAAGTCGGGATGTACTAGAAATATCTTATATAAATATTTTACCCTGACAATATAACATGATCGCACCTTACTAAGTTAAGTTGCTGTTTTTAATAGGGTTGTGATGCATCACTCCTATTGAATGTCACTCCAACTTCAGGGAATCAAACAGAAAAAGGGGCAATTCCAAATCAGACGATATTAGGATTTGATATCATAGATAAACTGAAGAGTTTAGTTGAAGCAGAATGCCCTGGTGTTGTTTCTTGTGCTGATATTATTACTCTTGCTGCTAGAGACTCCATTGTTAACATTGTAAGAATTTATGGTTTCATTATAAACAAAACTGTGTATAATTAATTAAAGACATTCTTCTTAAAGGCTGTTAATGGTTTTGCTTTCGTTGAAGGGAGGTCCTTCTTGGAAAGTGCCAACGGGTCGAAGAGATGGACTTATATCTATTGCATTCGATACATTTACTCAAATCCCGGCTCCATTTGACAACATCACTATCCTTCAACAAAAGCTCGCGAATAAAGGTCTTGATCTGAAGGATCTTGTAGTACTTTCTGGTACGTTATTTTTAACTTTTGATGAAATATGATGCATCTTGTCTTGGTATAATTTGTTAAGAACGGAGCATAAACTATTTTTTTCTAATCCAAAAGCCTTCTCTGGTTATGCCATCGTATGGCAAGCCAATCAATTTACATGATTAACTTTAATAACGTCCAATGATATGTTCTTGACCTAAACGAAATTGAACTCGAAACTATAGCCTATATTAGAATTTGCATTACTATAGGACTTCCATTATGTTATTAAATATTAGATGATATAACGGCCCAAACCCGAATGTGGGTTGGGTCAATTTGGTTTTCTAGTATTTTCTATGTAATGCACTATAAATGTATATTAATAATGCAATAATTAACTCTCAATGGGTTTTCATAATTTGTATAGTATAAATTCACTTGTACATTTTTTTTTTTTTTTTTTTTTTT
>LBNU01033262.1:102503-150188 GCA_014162995.1 Artemisia annua
AATAGGTTCGACTGTATGGTTAGACGAGCCGTTTGAGTGGTCTAACGATAGTAGTCTCGACGTTTTTGCTAACGCGATTGACGAAGATGAGGAAGCTGATACGGCAAGGTCGATACGAAGATCAGTAAAACGCGATCGCATAAGAGCTGCAGAAAGATTGCATCGTGATTATTTTTGTGAAGATCCGAAATTCAACGATAAAGTATTTGAAGATAGGTATCGTATGCCTAAAAGTTTATTTTTAAAAATAACACATGCTATTGAGTCTAAATTCGAGTATTTTCAAGAAGGTTACGATGCTAGAGCGAAAAAAAGTTTCACAGCCATACAAAAATGTTCGTCTGCCATTAAATAACTCGCAACCGGTAATCCACCGGATGAGTTTGACGAATATTTAGAAATGGCCCAAAGAACTTCACGTGAATGTCTTCAATTTTTTTGTGAAGCTATTATTGAGATATACGGCCGAGATTACCTACGTAGGCCAACAAAGCCATGATATAGCATGTTTGTACGAAGCACACGAAGCTCGACATCACATTCCGGGTATGATCGGTAGCCTAGATTGCACACATTTCGTTTGGAGGAATTGTCCAACCGAATTGAGGGGTCAATATAAAAGGCGTGATCATCAATACCCCACGATTATCCGGGTGATCATCAATACCTCCAGGTGGACGATGAAGTTTAGTTTTTTAGTATTATGAAATTTAGTATTTTTAGTATTATGTAATGTTATTTTATGTTTTTTAGAAATATTATGTAATGTTTTTTTTTAAGTTTTAATAGAATTTTCTCGATAAATATACACTTTGGTTAATTATTGTCTTATCCCTCTATGAAAATAGTATTGTATTTTCATTTCATCTTTAGTTCTACTTGTATTCGTCCCTCTTTTCTCATTTTCGCTTGCGTGTTTTTTTTAGTGTGCACAGGTGTGACCTTTTGCCATTTCTGTGAAGACCAGTTGTGAAAGACGTTGTTCTTTGCACATAATCGTTTCAATATCAGTGTTAGTATTCTCCCAATAAACTTGGAATTTTACGATCGGAGCACAAACTTGTGAAAATGCATTCAACCCTACAATAACCTGTTAAATGACAAAAAATAATATCACACACTACAAGTTGCTCCAAACATTTTTTTGGGAACAAATGAGAAAGACAATACAAGTTATCTCTCCTCTCACCTTTTTATACAGAGAGTGAGGGGATTCGGTTCCTAATACAAATAGGAGCCGAACTATGATCCTAAATAGGTTGTGTTATTTTGTAGAGCCTTGACGGATGGTGGTGGGTTCCCTTGGGTGGAAATGGGTTTGTGGTTGTCTTCTAGCTTTAACATGTCGCTATCTCTATCACCAGATTTAATTTTTAATTTTTAATTGTATTAATGTTGAGGGGATCCTATGTAAAACAAAGGCCCTCCGAACAAAGGGAACGGTATCTTAAGTGATTTTGATGTGTTTATCAAGATAATTATGTTTCAATATGTTGAGAAATAATGTATCTTGCCTTGTTTAGTTGTGACACGCATATTGTGTCATGCATAGTTATGTTCTGGTTCTATTGCGAGAAATTACAATCTACCGTTTTTTGTGTTTATTTTTGTAGTTTTAGGATGATACACTCCATCTAAAAGACCAAAACAACTCAAGATCTACCAAGTAGCACTTACGGCGTTGAACAAGTAGTTTTGGGTCATCGTTGCTCCTTTATCATCTATATAACGTATAACATTTTAGCTAACTTTGCTGGGTATATACACGCCATCTCCCTTTTGAATGTAATGTTTGTTGATGTATTGATAAAATGTTACTAACATAAATATTGTTTTATTTGTTGTATGATGTATTGAAAAATGTTACTAACACAAATATTGTTTTATTTGTTGTATGTTATTGTTGTTGTGTACTGTGTTTAAAAGGAACTTAGTTTTGTTTGGCTGTTTGGTTAAACATATTTAAGAATAAAAAATTATATGCGGTTTATTAACCAAGCGTATGGTAAAAAAACAAAAATATTAACTACTAATTTTAACTCAAGTCATTTGGTACGGTTTTATAAAAAACCATACTGAAAAAAACGAAAATATTAATAATTTAACTCAAGGCATTTGGTACGGTTGAATAGAAAACTATAATAAAAAAATGATTTTTTGGTACGGCTAGAGAATCGTACCAAATAACATTTTATTTTTTTGTTACGCTAATATTTAGTACGGTTCATAAACCGTACCAAAAGCCATTAAAAATAGTCTATAATGATATTTTTCTGTAGTAGTGCATAGAGCTAAAGGAGCAATTGCATCTTGGATAGATTGATGTTTAGATCCGGTAATAGCTTGCAAAGTTTAGTAAGCCAATATTTCCAATTCAACTACTGGGAGCCGTTTGATTTAAGTTTTTGGCTGAAAGTATTGGTCACAGTTTCTTTAGAAATTGGGTGATGGTAAACTTTGACATTTTATCTCTTGTTTTGTTGATTTTTCTAATTCTTAGGTGTGATCTCTTAATTTGTTTATGTTGAGTCTTTGGAGATACTTGTATAAGTTTTCTTAGAATTTTGTAGTTATTAGGGCATTATTCTTTGTTACTCTTACATTTAACCCCTGTGAGAGTATAAATGTCCAAACACAATAAATTTAAGTGTTCCAATCATTTTATGAAGTGTGAAATAATTTTTACTTGTATTTATTTGTATTGCCTTGAAAAAAAGGCAACGTACAACACATGTGGATCTCTCACTTAACTCCAGAAACTGTCATCTCAATGTTACTTGTGGACCAAAAACATGGACAACAAGGAGAGATGAATTAGTCTAGTGAAAGTTTAAGTTGATACGAGTTATTATGTATGTTAATATGGTTCTATCTATAAGTTATGGGAAGTGATTTACACACTTCCACAATTGATTAACACACTCAAATTATGAGTGTCTTAACATTTATACTCTCAGATCTTTTTTACTTATTTTCACCCTGTAAGTTATACTTACCATAAATAAAATCATTGTTTTTGCCAAAGTTAAGAACACAAGGTGTCACGGCTCAAACAATTTCTTAATTTAACGTCATATCAACATTCTTTTTCTTACATTCACACACTAAAATAACCCCTCACTCATCACTAAAGCCATTTCATCTTTCTTAGACCCACCATTTTATTTTCTTTTTCATTTTTTCAAACCAACTAATTTTTCATTCATTCGAATAAAAATACGAATTATATAAAAATAAAATAAAATTTAAGAAAAAATATATATTACATAAACTTTAAGCATATAAAAGTTTAAAAAAATATAATAATTGTTAGCATCATATTTTTATATTATGAAGTGTCGGTCATTAAAGTCGAATATTATGTAATAGGTTGCGTAAGAAAGTATTTCAAAGTTGTTTGTTCATGTTTATTAGAAAGATAGAACTACAAGGGCTAAACTTGTAAAGGCATGAAAGCTAACATGCCTAGCTCTATATTATGTTTTGTAAACCTCATTTGAGAGGTTGGTTGATCATTTGGTAATAACATAGCCTATATTTCACACACATGATCCTCCCAACCCTCTCTCTCTACATCTCTCTTTCTCTCTCTAGATTTAGGTGAAGAAGGTCGTGATTTAGGTTGTATACGGGTTCCTACAATAATAAAAAAAAGAAAAAAAAATAGAAGCATACATCATCTTCAAAAGACACATGCACAATCAACACATACACACAGTGGCGGAGCTTCAACATAATTTTTGGGAGGGCCATCAAAGTAGTTCATGTATATTAAGAGGGCCGAAACTATAATTATACGAATTTAACATAAAAATACAAAGCAAAGTACACTACAATTATTTTTCTTTGGGTGGCCACCACCCTCCTCAAGCTCCACTAAGCTCCGCCCTTGTACACACATATCTTATTAATTAAAAAAACCCACCAAAAGCCCATTTAAATTAAAAGAAAAAAGAAAAATAATTGGACCTTTCCAAAATGGCGTGACGCCGATTATTTCATGTTGGAAATGACGCAGTGGGGGCGGTGTGGTGGCGTTGGAATGGCGGCGCCATTGGGGTGACACTTGAGATTGGCGCCACTGTGTCGTGATGGTACCGAGAACCTAGTATTGATAATTACATAAAGATATAAAGATATTAGTAAATCTCTTTTAACAGGTAAATAATGGAGATTCCACATAGTATGAATTTTTAAGAGGTATTGGATGAATGCCTCTGATGTTTGGCTAGTGATTCTGTGACTGACAGTCAAGCGGACCTAGGGGGTTCTCGGAGGATTATGAAAACCTGATGGATGTCTGCTGCATAGTGTAAATTTTCGTTAAAAATCCTGATTTCTTACCAAATTAGTTTTATGTATTAGATGCGCTTACGGATTACACCAACCTCATTTATGTAATTTGCTCTTTTGTAAATGCGTAATCCGTGTAACTAAGTCCAAAAGATGCATGTCTCTTGTTTGGAGATAGGCCTTTTTTTTTTTCTCGCAAAGTTTGGAGATAACTTAATTTAACAATAATACTAACATTAACTTTATGTTACGTTATCGAGTTTGAATACGAGAAATAGATAAAAACAAAATGAAATAAAAGAAGAGAAGAAGCGATAAATATAATTTTATATTTATGTTTCTGAATATGAAAGAAAAGAAAAGGTAGGAGAAAAAAAAAATAATAAAAAATAACCAATTTATAATCTGTTTTCCTTTTTATACATAAAATTTGGAGAGGAAATCTAACATAATTTCTTCCCATTCTTTTTTCTTCTTTTCTTTTCCCATGCAAAACTTGAAAACAAAAAACAACGTTTTTTAAACTTCTTTCTTTCAAATTTAAACTCGGGAATAAAATATAAGAAACTTAGTAAAATATCACGGATGGTACTAGGGCTGGCATAACAGGTCACACGAACCTGTTAAGGTCAAACACGAACATGACCTGTTAACTAATCGTGTCATTTTTCTCAAACACGAACAAGACACGAAAATTAATAGGTGCACCTGTTAAGACCTGTTAAAAACCTGTTAACATGCATATTATAAAAGTCTTGACTAAAACTTTAAAAAAAATCCTTAACAATACAAAAGCTCTTACAAATCTTAACTAATACATAATGATAATAATCCTTAACATTACAAAAGTTCATAGTAATTCAATGATTAGAACAAAACATATAAAATATATAAAAAAAAAATCCTTAACATGTCATAACAGGTCTGATCTGTTAAGACACGAATATGAACAGGTCTTAACAGGTCCAACCTGTTAAGACACGAAACCTGTTAAGGTCAAACACGAAACCTGTTAAGAACAGGTCGTGTCGTGTTAACAGGTTTCGTGTCAAAATTGCCAGCTCTAGATGGTACGTTACAAATTAAAATTGTCTTCCTCAACTTTTTAATATAGGGCAGCTCATCAAAACCGATTTTACTCCACATAACAACACTCTTCACCTTTATTCATCATAATTAAATTATCCAGTTTGCAAACAAATAAATTTGTGAATAAAATTAATAATGTAAGCTTGACTCGAGTTATTTCAAAACTAAAGATAGTGACATTTTTAAAACCTATTAGTGAGTTCAAACCAAAATAAATGCTGAATCATACTAAATATTTAAATTACAATTATAACATAATTTGTGTTCAGTGAGTTGAGTTTGGTTCTTCACTCACTAGGGAAAGATAAAGGATAGATGACTGAAATCTCACTTAGCGATCGCAACTTCGAGTGCAGTTTCACTCGCTCGACTATATGCAGCTGCCCCTAGTGTAATAAACCTTTATGTATATTATCATACTATACGTAGACATGCATATCCTCCGTGTATCACACATATATTGGTCAAACCCAACATTTTTCTACCAACTCATATCATATACGTAGTAATTTCTTTATTTCATAAGCAACTTAGTGTGTTAAGTTTTTTGAGTTTTAGTTTGCGTTTTAATCTCTTGTCGGTCATGCATGAATATTAGGTGAAGCTTGTTCATTGAATTGACCACTTAACGTCTACTAATAATCTAATATAGTAATATATTTATTGCTTCAATAATATAGACAATCAAATATCAATCATACAACATGCGTAACTAATCTCACCTTTTCTTTTTTTAAAATGATTAATTCTGTAATCTGACATTATATGTGCTCTAATCCAGGCATTACTTGTATGCTCCGGCCCTCATATATATGTGACTTGAGTTTCAAGAACCTATAGAAGAAGAAAAAAAAGTAATCTAGCTAGAAGGCGAAAAGATACAAAAAATGAGAGGGTTTTGGTCATTTGGGATAATTGTTTTGGGATTTATATCCATCCTAGGATCGGTTCAGGGTGGTTTGCAAACAGGGTTTTATTCGAGTTCATGCCCAAAAGCCGAAAAGATTATAAAAGACTATGTGAATCAACATATCCCAAATGCTCCATCGCTTGCGGCTACTCTTATCAGAATGCATTTCCATGATTGTTTTGTCAGGGTTAGTATTGTTTTCTTATGTTATAAAATTATTTTGGTCCACAATGTACCCCTTAGATCAAATTATGACATGATATACGTGAAACATGTACAAAGTTTTATGTAGAAAATGACTTTTAGCCGTGCTAAATTTAGTTGTTTTGGACAGGGTTGCGATGCATCAATTCTTTTGAATTTTACTTCAGCTTCAGGGAATCAAACAGAAAAAGTGGCAATTCCAAATCAAACTGTAAGAGGGTTCGATTTTATCGATAGAATAAAGAGCTTGCTTGAAGCGGAATGTCCTGGTATTGTTTCTTGTGCTGATATTATTTCTCTTGCTGCTAGAGACTCCATTGTTGTAACGGTAATTAGACTTGGAAAACTTCAATACAAACTAAATCCAGCAAGACTTAAAATATCATCTAAATGTTTGTATATTGTTTTTTGTTTCATTAAAGGGAGGACCTTCTTGGAAAGTACCAACAGGCCGAAGAGATGGGCTATTCTCTAATGCATCTGAGGCATTAGCTCAAATCCCTGCTCCATTTGATAACATCACTATCCTCACACAAAAGTTCGCGAATAAAAGTCTTAATTTGAAAGACCTTGTTTTGCTTTCAGGTATGTGACTTTGATGAAAGAAAGCATTCCGGGAACAGGAATAAGATACTATATCTAGCTAAATTCATCAAACATTGACTAGTTGAGTACATTTTAAATGTTCTAATGTTCATGTTACATAAATTGTTATTTTAGGTGCTCATACTATTGGAATAGCACATTGTCCATCGTTCTCAAACCGTCTATACAATTTCACGGGCAGGGGTGACCAGGACCCTTCTCTCGATAGTGAATATGCCGACAATCTCAGATCAAGAAAATGCACGACACCAAATGATAATACAACAATAGTTGAGATGGATCCAGGTAGCAGCAAAACTTTTGATCTTAGCTACTACTCATTATTGCTGAAGCGTAGGGGCTTGTTCGAGTCTGATTCAGCTTTAACTAGGAACTCGAACACATTGACATTCGTAAACCAACTCCTTCAAGGATCACTCCAAAATTTCTTCAGTGAGTTCGCGTTGTCGATGGAGAAAATGAATCAAATTGGAGTGAAAACCGGCACCACAGGTGAAATTCGAAGGAATTGTGCAGTCGTAAATAGCTAGGGTGTGACGTTTTTTCATTAAGTTGTATTCGTTTTGGTCATTTTGTATCCAAATTATTTGGATTGTTATTTCTTTAATGTTTTACGTGAATAAAAAACAATGATTGTGAGTTTACGTTTTATGATCAGTAAAAGAGAGAGGATTCTTGTAGTAAAATAAAAAGTGGAATAAATTTAATTGGAAATGGCCTGGTGTCTATTTCCCGGTATATGTTACAATTGACATTTTCGCATTTAAACAATTCGGACTTCCTGCTCAAAAATAGAAAATAAAACGAAAACACAAACAAAATAATTATAGACTTGAAAATCATATCTTTTATATAACAAGGAAAACCTCAATTGTACACTTTGACATTTTGAAAAGGCGGGGTTGTTCTAAACAACTTTAGGGGTTAAAAAAGATAGGCTCCTCTTTACAACCCAAAGAAATAAAAAGAAGAGAAAGACGCACATGATAAAAAAAACAAATGTACCTGCTGCAACTAAACAAAACCTAAATTTAATATGAATAATCAATGCTATGTATTTAGGTTAATGAATTTAAGGTATATTAATCTATGACTTATAGATTTATGAGATAATTTAGAGTTATTATTATTATTATTATTATTATTATTATTATTATTATTATTATTATTATTATTATTATGTTTTTTTATTTTTTTTTAGATGTGGATTTGTGTCAATGTGCTTTAAATGATGTGATATGGCTTATTTACTACTGTAAATTGTGATTTAGTTTGGTGGTTTGATGATGCTCTTTAATAGGTAAATTTCATCAAATAACAATAATTATTTAGTAGTTTAAGTAAAGTTGAAATTTCAATTAAAGATTGAGATTATATAAACAATAATCATGTAAAGATAAGCTATTGTGGATGATTCCATAAATTCAATAGTTAATGTTGAGGAATAAAGAGAAAAGTTTAAATCTGCTATCTAAGGTTGAGGTTATGTAATGTCGAGTAATCGTGATTCATGTATGATGTTTTATTATCATCTTATAGGTAAGCCTCGATCAACATCCACTATATTTCAAGAAATAAAAAAAAGAGAAAGACGCACAGGATAAAAAAATAAAAACAAATGCACCTGCTGCAACTAAACAAAACCTAAAATCAACATCGTTTAATCTGATTAATCAATGCTATGTATTTGGGTTAATGAATTTAAGGTATATAATTAATCTATGTCTTATTGATTTATGTGATAATTTAGAGTGTTTTTATTTTATTTTGTTAATTAAGATGTGGATTTGTGTTATTGTGCTTTAAATGATGTGGTATGACTTATTTGCTATAAATTGTGATTTAGTTTGGTGGTTTGATGATGCTCTTTAATAGGTAAATTTCATCAAATAACAGTAATTATTTAGTAGTTTAAGTAAAGTTGAAATTTCAATTAAAGATTGAGATTATATAGACAATAATCAAGTAAAGATAAACTATTGCGGATGATTCCATAAATTCAATAGTTAAGATAGGCTCCTCTTTACAACCCAAAGAAATGAAAAGAAGAGAAAGACGCATGGGATAAGAAAACAAATGTACCTGCTGCAACTAAACAAAACCTAAAATCAACATCGTTTAATTGATTAATCAACGAAACAAAACCTAAAAAGAAGTGCATCAAGTGATATCAAGGTAGGAAAAAATGATCACTATTGAAAGAGATTAGTTGTACTTTAGATGAACGTGCAGAAATTCCTGAGGTATACAGAAAAAAGGGAATGTGTGGAGTGATAATTGGCTAATTTCTTATATCAGGACTGTTAAGTTTATAAAAACTTTTAGGTTAAACCACATATATATACATGTGTAGATTGAAAATTGCTATATATTTTGATTGTCATATATAGCCTGTTTGGCCTAAACAATTATATTAATCAACTTCAGTAATTGAATTAGAAAAAGAGATGTGGTATAACCATTGGGGGTGACCATGAAATAGTCGGAAACGATCACAAGTTACCCTAGTTATACCGCATACATTTTAGTCAAAGAATGTTTAGGTAAACTTTTTGTTGCAAATAAAATTTTTAACATTGTTTTTTAGTTCTCCCAAATTGTTTAAACTAATATTTAATATATATTGTCATTTCATTAAATAATCAAAATTGGACATTTGACAAATCAAAAGGTGTTTTTGGGATTTTGGATTTAAGCTAATGTGTTGTAAATGGTTTGAATTAGGAGACCATGGATAAGCTTTTGGTGGACATGAAGACCATGGGGTATATCCTTCAGAAGCATAAGGATCAGGTTTAAATTTATAATGTGGATAAACTTCTAAGGTATTGATCTCCCGTAATTATTTCATGAATTAGCAACATTATCGTATAGGTACGTTTACAAGCCACATGGACATGGACCAAGTCCTATATACAATTCTAAGATAATGGCCCTAATTACAAAGCTACTATTCTAAGATATTAGCTAAAATAGTGATTAGTAAATTTTCAAGAAACTTCTCAGAAGACAACAAAAAAATCCTTTTTTGGTTGATGTTGAACACAGTTAGAGGCTTTAAGCAGCTTTTGTTTGTGTGAAATATATCCATTTCTTAAGCTTTGATGTTAACATCAAACATATAAAAATTTTTTCTCTTCTTTTTTGTTTTATCCTGCGAACGGGGTCAAATGCAAGTATGAACAACTCAGTGTCATGTGGGTTGACGTCAAGTGTTTCACTTTCACTATTAATAACAGAATGGTAACATCCCGTACCAGGTCTCCATAACCGAAGTTGTGACTTTCAATAACTTTTACTTAATTTTCAAATTATTGAATCCCAATTCAAGTTTTGTTTTTGATTTACAATCAAGTATGGGAGCAAACATTTTGGTTATGAGGGAAGAGGTAACTTTGCAGAGATGTTGAGATTCTTTTTAATTTTGATGAGTACATGATGTTCTGAACTCAAACCTCTAATATAAATACGTTACGTATTTCAAGTTTTATGAGTTTCTTTTAGATGAGTACATGATGCTGATAGTATTTTCAAGTTTTGTTTTTGGTTTACATGATGTTATTTTTAATATAAATGTTCCTTTTAAAATTCAACTATTTGAAGAAATTATGCATCAATATGATTGTTGTTTCACTACTTTGAAAACTTTGATAATTTATTTATGGAAGAAAGAAAACTCTTTCAGTGACCTAAAGGTTTGATTTTTAATGTATAATTTCTTGATTTTGTTTAAAATTGATATTGGGCTTTTAGTTATATTCTAAATGAGTTTTTGATTTTGCTATTAGTTTCTTAATTTTTAGCTTTCATTATGAAATTGTTGTCATATTTAGGATGTGAAATTTGTTGTTGCTTGGGGTATAAATTGTAATTGATATTAGGTATCTATAACTACGTTTGATGGCACTTAAATTGCATAGGCTAAGAGATATTAGGTATCTATAACTACGTTTGATGGCACTTAAATTGCATAGGCTAAGAGCAGCCATCTGTCGCGGTGATCAAAAGGATTTTGTCTCTTAAAAACTGCTCATCTTGGATAAAGGAAACATGAAGCGTAGATTATGAGATTGGGAATCAGACAAGGTGGAGAAACAAAACTCTTTCAGTGACCTAAAGGTATGCTTTTTAATGTATAATTAGTACTTATCGATGCCTATTTCCTTTCTCCAATCTTATTTAATTCCTTTTTGTGAGATTAGTGTATGTGTGTTATGCAGTAAAGTTAAATGGATGAAATCAGGTTATAAGTACAAATATGCATCACCAATTTCAGTTATACTGGCTTTCAACAAGGTTTTTGGTCCCTTCTTTATATCCTATGCCTTAAATTCTTTCATTACAATGATAGGTCTCAGGATACAAAATAATATAGTAGAATATGCATAGTACATAATCTGCTTATTGCTTTGCTTATCCAAATTACTTATCTCAGCAATTTAGAATAAACAATATGAGTGTTGCTAATTCCAGATTGCTTATTTTGATTAATAAAAACGCATTAACAATTTTTGTGAGCACTACCAAACACCCAATTTAGTATATTAATATTGTATGATAAACATCGTTTCATAGATCAAGAATAAACTTGGTCGTCTGATTCGTTGTATAGCATCCGGAGGAACTCCATTTAAGCCATGAAGTGGACGAATTCTTAAGGGTTACATCATGTGCTTTTGTAGCACAAAGATATGGTAAATGCAATTTGATCAAATTAAATATGTATTATTATAGTAATTATGAAGACTTGTGGTTTAGTTACTATCGCATTTCCATATGAAATGTGCATGGTTGGTACACTTGGTTCTTCTTTTGTATACATAGAATTACGTTTAGAGGAAGTTTCAGAAACGAGTTATGATCCATCGGCATATCCTTCACGAGGTGGAATATGTCTTAGGGGAAGGACTCCTTTTGCCGGGAATACCACAAGAATCGACGAATGAGGTTATGAGAGACGGATGGTTTCATACAGCTTGAATTTTTTCTATTTTCTGTTTTGTTTTGTTGCGTGTTCTGTTATCTATTTTTTGTCGTTTAGATTGAAGACGTATATTAATGAATGAGCATGTAATATAGGGAAGATGCTACCAAATGGATCATTGGAAATTATTGACAAGAAGAAACATCTTATAAAACTGCCACAAGGAGACTATGTTGCACTCGAGCATCTTGAGAAAGTTTATGGCATTACTCCTATTATTGAAGAGGTAATTATCCTTCAACTAAACTTTATATCTACATAAAAATGTGGACAGGTCAAACAGGTTCTTTAAAGGGTCAAAATAGCTTCAGACTAAAACACATGATTTTTTTGTACAAAGATGGCTGAGTTGACCTAATATACTTTTTCTCCAAATTTACACTACATGATAAATAGTTAGTGTGTCAAATATAATAACAATACATTTTGCTTGACGTTTAACCCGTTTGACTAGAGTAGAAGGATTAAATTCGTCATTTCAACTAAATTTTATATTTCAAGGATGTGACTGGTAAATTATGTGGTTAGATTTGGGCGTATGGAAATAGTCTCATTGGTTAGATTTGGGTGTATGGAAATAGTTTCAAGTCGTCATTGGTGGCAGTAGTCGTACCAAACCAAGAACAGGCAGATCAAAACGGGCATAAAAGTTCTTTCTCCGACCTGTTTATAGTCACTCAGCTACGAGATTACATTCTATGTGAACTCAAATCTACCACAGAAAGAAACAAGGTACAAGTACGACTATGCATTTTTTTTTCAAACAAAGATCGAATATTTGATGTTTTGGTATCAGTATTCTAAAGTTGATAGACATTGTTATTAATTTAACCATGTTTGACATACTTTTTTTGACATACTTTATTAGGGTGAAAAATACATGAAGCCCTGTAGCGATCCCCAATCTCCATTGGGGACAGGGATGTGGATGGGGATGTAAAAGAATACCCCAACGGTGATGGGAGCGGGGATGAGGATGGGGCGTGGGAAACGGGGATAAGGATGGGAATACGGTTTTCATAAGATGTGTTATAGAGAGAGCATTGTGGCTTATACTATAATTATATGAAACTTTTTTATAATGTGGGCACTTGAATAGTTTATTGCGAAGAAATTTTCTAACCTGTTATCAATCGAGTTTGTGTTCTTTAAATTTGTGGTTTTAATTGTCGTGCTCTTTAGATAAAGGCTTGATCTTTGCACATAAAACTGCAGTATTACCTTCTCCTATTAAGCAAAAGACACTCATCATTCCTTTTCTTTTAGATCGAGTGATCAAAGAACAAAGCTCAAATGGAAGCAAATGATTGATTATCTTTATATAAACTTTATACTGAAGTGTAATGCAACGACTCATGTTAAGTATTCATTGTCTTATTTTGAAAGTTTTTGTTGTGATATCCAAAACAAATGATGTAGACAAAAAGATTTATGTTTAATTACATTTAATAAAAGTATATAATATATAAAAACACATAGATGATATCTACACTAAACTAAATTTATATTTAAAACCCTGTGCATACACGGGACTTATAACTAGTAGCAGTATAAAGTTGAAAATTATCGTTGGCCTTATGGCTAAGACGTTAACTTATTGCATATCAAAAATCTAAAGTCATGACTGCGCTTGCCAAAGTAAAATTCATAACAAGTTGTGTTAGTCCCAGACATAAAACACACACACGAAAAAAAGATAAAAATACATGTGACTAAAGTTTTGAAACCAGGTTTGAGTCGGCCGAATCAGCTAGTTGAACCGGTTCCGATCGAGAAAAAAAAGGTAAAACTAAACTGGGTTTAAGGCAACCTAGCTCTTGAGACCCGACCTGAATTTGTTTTTTGTTTTTGTTTTTTTGTTTTTTTTGTTTTTTTGTTTTTATTATTATTTTTTTTTCAAATAACACAAGTTAGTTATATGTAATTGTGACGTGAATTTATTTTTACATATTATTGTTATTAATAAATGTTTTTCTAGGCAAAATATATTGATATGTGTTTCTGTATTATCAAAAAAAAAGTTATTTTTCTTCGTAGAAAACCGGGTTTACTCGATGGTCGAACCGGTGACTAAACTGAATGGATTAATACTTAATTTTGAACATTGACATATAAACCTAAAATGAATGCCTAAAAAGATGTTTAACTCATTAATCATTTGACATATTTATCGAACAATCTTTGTTTCTCGAATTCATGCAATCATGCACCTATAACGATTTTGGATATCAACTTATGAGAATAATTATGCATAAATAACTTGAGTTTATTAGTAATAACTGTGAGATTAATGTTTGAATTTCGGAATCTCCTGACATACTGTAGTCACATATAGCCGTTATATTAGTTTGTCAATTCATCAATCATCATCAGTTGTGACTTGACTAGCTAATACAAAACATATACTCGTATTTTGCATGTTTACAAAGAATAACGGATAACTCGCCCTTTCCATCAAAAAAATAGTACTCCGTAAACAATTCATACACATAGGAAAATTACTCATTTTATACGGAAATTTTATTTTCTACATTTCTTTACGTGCAAATTTAAGAGAATGACATATTTTATTTTGTTTTACGCGTTTGCTTAAAACTGTTGAGGTCAGTGATGGAACTATTAAGAGGCAAGTGAAGGTCTCGGCCCTCCAAAAAGTTGTGACATGTAGTGTAAATATCTTATGTTCAAGGGTGATTAATTTGATGATACAAATTTTGTTACGAGCAAAAAGAAATTACAATACCGATATTATACACCCTTGATTTATCATTTTCTACCAAATTCAATCTCTTTTTTGGTTTTGTCCAATTTGGCATGCTTTGATGAGTGGTGCATGCCAAATCCTACTACATGTCAAGCGCCAGATACATGTGTCAACAACCAAATGGACAAAAACGTGGCGTGAGCTAGATAATGTACGACGCTCATCCGATGATGTAGTGCGCGTTGATGATGAAGTGGTTTCTAAAATTTGATATTTTGACTGAATTAACAATAAAATAATGCAAAAAAGTGGCGCCCTACAAATTTACGCGCCGCACGCAGGGCCGGCTTTGAGGGTGTGCAAGGTGAGCGACCGCTCAGGGCCCCAAAATTTGTCTCGTTAATAATTATATGTGTGTACATATATTTTTTACGAAGAAAAAGATATTTAGAAGAGAAAATATATTAAATGAGTAATATGTTAGAACGTTTAGATAATTAATTGCATTATATCTTATAAGTGGGTAACACTTTATTTATAAACATTTTTCTCGAAAGGCTTTTATGTAATTTCGCACAGGGCCCTCAAAAATTTTATCAAATCATGGGACGGCCCTGGCCGCACGCAAGATGAGACATAATAGAAAATACGGTCCAAAATACATAATTAGTAGGACACCACTTTTTTGGCATGGTATTGACAAAGAGAGATGGGGTTTGAGTTTAAAAAAATATACGATTTGTATGTCTCGCTCGATCCAGTCTATTATTATGCAGGTGTTGATTTGTTTGATGGAGTTTGAAAAATTAAACAATATTAAAGTTATACCGGTTCAATTATATAAACTGTTTCGTCTTAAAATTTGTGGTCAATGTACTATAGTTGAACTGTATGAATTATTTAATATTACGGAGTAGTATTTTACGGTAGTATTTACACAGCATGCTAGGAAGTATCGATGCATGCCAGCTTATCCGGCTGCTAACACTATTAAAATATAGCATAACTTGATCTATGCTGTTGGTATTACTCCTAAAGTAAAAGCAAAAGTAAATGCTGAAGAATAAATGTTGGAATCCCAGCAATTGTGAGCTAATTAAGAAAGGAATTATCTGATTGATTAAAGTTGAAAGACATGACTTTTTTTCTATATATACTTTTGGTTTAAAGCCTTGAGCAATTTAGACCAATAACTAACAGTTGTAATTATTTCATTTTATACTTCTGTTGTTTATAAACCTTTCCCACTTAAATAAAACATTTTATCTAGCGTAACTTCTACTACATGCTATAATGATCAGTATAATCTTTAAAATCATACACAATAGTTACAAATTTAAAATTATTACTAGTACATGGCGTGCAATATCTTTTTAAAATTGATTTTGGTAACTTAATTAGTATAAGTTGAAAATGGAAATATACTTGTTTGTTGCTGATATGTAATAAGGTTTTTTTAACTGGTGCTCTAGGGGCACATGTTAAAGAGGATTTTACAGTTTGGATGTCATCATCTAAATGGCCAGCAATACACCAATTAGTCCTCATTATTCTCCAGTAACAGGCCCAATAACCATTTACTGGCCATTCACAAGGTGACATTCAAGTTGTGAGACTCTCTTTAACTTGTGTCCCTAGACCATAAGTTAGAAAAATCATTTTTCTAAATAACGTTGTATGATGCTAAATTCAAACATGTACGTCTTATAGCTATGAATTTCGTATTGCATACATTAACTTTAAACTAATCATTATCATTATCAGCATTGTGTAAATAGCAAATAGAGATATTACTCAATGTGTTTTTTGTGTGGTTACATAATAAGATTTTATATCTATTTATAATAGAACATGACTTAGAGAATAAGCTAACATAACCTTAAACCTAATGGACCCTAAGCCTTTAGGTTGAGCGTTAACCTATTATCTAATACTCCCCTGCAGTTTGAATGAGATGTTTCAGACATACAAACTGGATAAAATGTTAAAATCGCCTTCCTCTTCTCTTATTCGTTTTTTTTTTCTCCTCTTCTTTGTTGTTCGATTGCACGGAAATGGACTTGTATTCGGTGACATAATTGTATACTACTTCGCGGTTTCTTCCATTTTTTTTATGACATTTGATATTTTTTACATCATGGCTTGCTTTGCCTTTAAGAGGGAGCGGCAATTTGGTGGTCAAATTTTGTTGTCAATGACAATGATCTTCAACAACGAAAATAATTTGATGAGGAAGAAAAAAATATATAGGTTATTAAAGGCAACTCAACATATTTGTGTGTTTTGACGGCTAGTGTTTAGGGTTTATACATTGAATACAAAAACAAAATTCTAAAAAAAACAATAAAGCGAAAATAACTCGGATTCCTCTGGATCATCAGCAAGTAGCCGATAACCGGTGGATAGAAAATTTTGTAGGTGAATCATACCTAAAGCTTGAATACCATGTAAAATAGCAAATAGAAATATTATTCAATGTGTTTTTTATGTGATTGCATAATAAGATTCGATGTTTATATATAATTGTAACACCCTAGGCAAATCCCACATCGGCTGTGGCTTGGAGTGATGCTGGTTATATAAGTAATATCTTAGCCTTACTAGACACAACGAGTTTTGTGGTCTACTGCGAGTGGGGTTCTTAGGAACTGGCAGTTAAGCGTGCTCATGTAAGAGTAGCACTGGTATGGGTGACCTGCCAGGAAGTCTCACATGAGGGCCACAAAGCAAAGTCGTGAGCCTGCGAGCAAAGCGGACAATATTGCGGTCTGAGTAGGTAGGATGTTACAACTTGGTATCAGAGTTTCGGTTTAAGTGAATTAAGTTTTCACTCTAGGTTGCCTAGTCTTAAACCACTTGTAGATGCGTTGGACGTAAGTGTTAGTAATGTAGGAAAGTAAATGTTTAAGTTTAAAGTGAATTATGTGATAGGTTACATGAACATAAGTTGATAATGATGAATGTGTGCTATAGTGTTAATGTGTATGTGATATAAGTGCGTGGAGGACTCGAAGTATTTAAGTTATTAGATTGCCTTAGTGATTGTATTATGATTTTTGAACGTGTGTTAAAATGATGGTAATGGAATGTGATTAGAAATGGTAAGTGGTATAAGAGCCACTCCAGAGCCGTTCAGGATGGTGGGGCAAACCTCATCGAGGACGATGAGTCCCTAAAGGGGTGATTGTAACACCCTAGGAAAATACCACATCGACAGAGGCTTGGAGGTAAATGGGCTGGGTATATAAGTAATATCTTGGCCTTACTAGACACAACGCGTTTTGTGATCTACTGCGAGTGGGGTTCTTAGGAAATGGCAGTTGAGCGTGCTCATGTAAGAGTAACACTGGTATGGGTGACCTACTGGGAAGTCTCACATGAGGGCCACAAAGCAAAGTCGTAAGCCTGCGGGCAAAGCGGACAATATTGTGGTCTAAGTAGGTAGGATGTTACAATAATAGAACCTGATTTAGAGAATAAGCTAACATAACCTTAAACCTAATGAACTCTAAGCCTTTAGGCATGAGCCTTAACCAATCATCTAACACACGACGGTGTTGGCCAAGTTATTGAATAGCTAGTTGCAAGTTTGAAACTTATGACTAACACGTACATTGTTGTGTACATGTTCGACTTAGTAAAGCGAGATAGTCCTTTCGCAATAAATTAAGCATAAGGGTCGTTTTCTTGAAAAATAAATCCGCAGTTCATTTGATAATGACAAATCAACGACGATGTTAATTAGAGATACACACTACACTAGTCCAACTCTGGTTCATATCACTCGCTCGATTTTTATTAATAAATTCTCACTTACTTTTCATATTTAAAGAAATTTTCTCATATATATTTTAATTTATATGTTTTATAACTTAAATAATGTTTGCAATTATTTAACATAATTAATAAAACTTTTAAAGAATTTAAAGTGGTTAATGTTTTGGTCAACCTTTTGGCGAGAACATGTCCTCGCCAAAGGTAATGCTACTTCACAAGTTTTTTTTATTTTACTTTTATTTATTTATTTATTTATTTTTATACACCAAACTCTACACTCTCACATTCAAATTACCGAAACCGACACTAATATCTCACATTACCAAAATCAACACCCCGCGCAAAAGGATCTGCGTGCACAAAAGCCCTATGCACGCACTGCCACATGTAAGCTTCAGGTTTAGTTCAATTTTAAGAGTGCGAGAAAAAAATAGTGAAAGCAACCTCTGCGCACACTGCCACGTGTATGCTTAAATTAGGATGATTTTAAGTGTGCGAGCAAAATTCGTGTAAATTTAAGGGTGCCAACAAAAAAGAGTGCGAGCGAAAACCTTGTAAAAGGACCGGTGCCCTTAGGCAAATAATCCGAGTGCCCTCGACACTCTCAGTTCCAACAACCATAGTGCTCCTTAGTTTCGAATGTTTTTCGGTTGTTTTATTCATCAAAAATAATGGAGCATAAGTTGGTAACTAAAAGGTGAGAAAGTGATTGAGGAGTGAGAAAGACAGAAAGTAACTTGTGAGGGGTAGCCATTCACGTGACGTATACTTTATTATGTGAAATTGTGCAAGCAAATATTAATAATACTCAATAATATATGTAAATAAAGAGTGTGCGCGCTAAGAAAAACAGCGAGGAAATGGTTTTGCGTGCACTGTCACATGTCATCTTCTTATTTAATCTCAATAATAAATATGTGCGTCCAAAGAAGGAGCGAGCAAAATTTGAAAAATAGTGCACACAATTCAACTTCTGATTTAATCTCAATAATAAAATTTGAAAAATGGTGCGCACAAGAAAGTGAGCGAGCAAAAGGGTTGTGCGCACTTTGCCATTTGTCAACTTCTCATTGATTCTCAATAATAAAATTGGAAAATGGTACAACAAGGAAGTGAGCGATCAAAGGGTTTTGCGCGCTGTGTCGTTTTTTGTAATCCCTCTGAAAGTGTCGTTTTTGGTGACATGGTTTTCAAATCATCGATTTCTAAGATTTTCGCTTAATTTAATTATTAGCTAATCTATTAATTAAATGCTTAATTAAGTGGTCAACATTTTGGTTAACCTGTCCTCGTCGAAAAATTGGTAGGAAAAATGAGAGGGAAATGAATAAACAATGCCAAAATGTCTAAATAGTCAACGAAAGTCCACTTTTTTTAGTGAGAACATGCCCTCGCCAATGCCTACGGTCAGATTATTGTTATTCGGTAAGACTTGATCTGAATCGTAGTTCAGATTCAAGTCGGTTCAGTGAGGGCGGCCGTGAAAGTCACTGAAGGGGTCAATCTTTTCCTTCACCCCATATAAAAAAAAGGCGGGGAAGGGCGTTGCAGATGTCCGGGATGGACACGACTTCTTCTAACGCTAGAAGACCACTGGAAGACACCCAGGACCAAAGCATGTCGTGAAAGAAGCACACTGGGCGGGCGTGCTTCGGAAAGCCCTGTGGAGGCCTACAAAGAAAGGCACAACGCTTATGTTGCATGTAATATCTTTGAATCTGCTTCGATATAAGTCGGATGGATAGTTTTTTAGCGTAAAAAAAAATCAAATAGCAGCGAGACTTTTTTTTGACAAAGTCAAAATCTAGAACCGAGTTTTATCGTTTAGTGACTTTTGGCGAGTACATCGTGTCCTCTCAATGCCTTCATCGATTGCAGTTCTCCCGATTCTTGCAATGACATTTAAGTTTGCCAAAAAATAAAATATCCATAACATTTCATGTAGTTAACACTTAACGGTACATATTTACATAGTTAATTACAAAAATGGACCTCGTCAACTTTTTTTTTGGTAAAAGGGTTATCCCAGTAAAATATTATTACTTGAAAAAAACAATTAAGAACAAAGGGGATGGGTGATTCCCACACCTCATCCCTAAAAGGCAAACCAAAACGCACCTACAATGCTTAAGACCTAAACTGACATGCCATACTTATGCAAAATAGAACAAACACCTATCTAATTTGACTACTAAGATTAATGTCATATGCGTTAACATACTTCATTTGGGCACTAGTCCAACCATAATCATCAAAGGTATCATCATCATAAGGGTCTTGATCATAGGTGTCCTCCTTCCATTGCTCATATAAGCTCTTTATGCGCACTTCACTACCACTTTTAACACCGTTGATGCAGGCCAGGACCTACCAGTAGCAGCCCACCTGGCTAACTCACGACCCAAACGAGTATCCACCAGGCCCATTCGCTATGAAGATTAGGAAGTCCAGTTGAAGAAGTCAAGATATCCGTTGTTTTGTTTGTTATTTTCCTTGTTGATCAATTCTGCATGTTTCCATTATTTACTCCATGATTGAGATCATGGCTGATTTTTAGGCTAGTCTTTTACTGCACTTCTTCCTTCCATGTACTAGTATTTAAGTTGATCTTTGGTTGAATAAAAAGGATATCAGAAAATTGCTCCAAACTTTCAAACTTTCTTCGTTAATTATTTTCAAGTTCTACATTTTCATAATTCTTGTTTAAGTATAAGAAAACCCCATCTAAATTGGTGCTTTCATTATCGATCACTATGCCTCCTCGCCGTGACCCGTCACCTTCACCAAACGATACTTCCACCCTAACCTCCAAAATCGACCAACTTATCACCTCTTCCAGCACCGCCGCCACTGACAACGATAACCGCCTGAAGCCTTAATCACAGCCGCCACTGACACCGATACCCGCCTGAAAGCTTTAATCACTGCCACCGAAAGCCTCTCCGCAAAAATATCGTTGAATTCAGACACCACTACCATGCTCATCAATAATTTCCAACGTTTAACTTCTAATTCCAGCCCGATTCAGTCCACCGCCACCTCCACACTTACAATACCACCTTTAACAATCGGAACTTTCCACCCTGCTAACACTTCATCCACCACCACGTCCACCATACCACCAAACAGTACCCATATTCCCAGCCAAACAACTTCCCCACAAGTCATGCTCCAAGGCCTCACTAATTATTCAACTTCTTCATCCGCTTATACAGGCCCTCCGTTACCTCAGTTCAACGATTATAATTTTTATAACAACAGCAACCAATTCCAAATGGCCAATCAAATCCCACCCTTCCAAGAACCGCCACTCTTTACTACCCATAACCCGTCAACCTTACAACAACCGATCAACATCACAACACCACCGACTCAACCCCGTGCACCAAAAATTACGCTTCCATTATTCGATGGTACTAACCCACTTGATTGGACCTTCCAAGCCGACAATTTTTTTAATTTTTACCACACCCCGATTGCTAATCGCACCACATATTCGGTCTTCTATTTTACCGGAGAAGCCCTTTCTTGGTACAAACACCTAGCTACAAATGAGATGCTCGGCACGTGGGAAACATTTAAACGTGAATTGGAGATTCGTTTCGGTCCGTCCTCCTATGAGAACCATGAAGCAGCCTTGTTTAAACTAAGGCAAACTTCCACTGTTGCCGCATATCAAACTGAATTTGAACGACTCAGTAATAGGGTTAACGGTCTATCGGCCCAAACCCTCGAAAACTGTTTCATCTCGGGCTTACGAACAGATATACAAAACGAGATTGCATTACTTAAACCCATGACTCTTCATCAAGTTTATGGGCAGGCAAAATTGATCGAAGAAAAGCTGGCCCAAAACAAACCCAAAGTATCCTTCACCAACAAACAGTCCTATTCTACTGTTACAAACCTAACAGCCACCCCCACTTCCCCTGCTCACGTACAATCATCCTCCACCGTCACTCCACCCGCTTAACGCCGGAAGCCATGCAACAACGCCGTAAGGACGGCTTATGTTTCCGTTGCCCAGAAAAATACACCCCCCGGACACAAATGTTCCCCACCCCAATTCCTGTTGGTCTGTGATAATGAAGATGATGATGGGCTGCCACCATCTCCCGACGAGCAACCATCCACCATTACTCACGACACTCCACATTATCTTGCTCTGTCGGATGCCGCCTTTTTTGGCCTGTATTCTACCCAAACCCTGCGCGTTACAGGTCATATTAACAGACACCCCGTTACCATATTAATCGACTGCGGTAGTACGCACAACATTGTGCAACCACGAATCGCCACTGCACTCAATCTTCAAGCGGAACCGATCCTTCCTTTCTCGGTTATGGTTGGCAATGGCCAACACATTCACTGCATGGGAATTTGTCCCAATGTTCAGTTACAGTTGAAGAAGGCTACGTTCAATATACCATTTTACATAATCCCGGTGGAAGGTGCAGATATTGTTCTCGGTGTCGCATGGCTAGGAACACTTGGTCGCATATCGGCAGATTTTTCAATCCCAGAACTCTCATTCAAATGGAACGGTACCGACACACCCTCACCGGCGAACCATTATCTTCCCACATCACTCCCAGTTCGGTGTCCTCTTGCATTCGAAACGGCTCAGTTGCATCCCTACACACACTTACTTACCAGCCGCCAATCACTACAACAATCAATGATCAGCCCCCAACTCATCCTAACCCACGAATCCACAACCTGTTGTCTACCTTTGCCAAACTATTTTTGAAACCAAACCACCTCCCACCCAAACGAACCAATGACCATCACATACCACTGATTATCGACAAACCCATCAATGTGAAACCATACCGCTACCCCCACTTTCAAAAGCAGATTATGACACAGCTCATCCAGGAAATGCTTCACGATGGGGTAATCCGTCCTAGCCAAAGTTCGTTTTCGTCACCGGTTCTTTTAGTCAAGAAAAAGGATGGTACATGGTGATTTTGTATTGACTATCGAGCGTTAAATGCAGCTACACAAAAAGATCGCTTCCCTATTCCAACTATTGATGAACTGTTAGACGAATTACATGGTGCAACTATTTTTTCAAAAATAGATTTACGTTCCGGGTACCATCAAATACGAGTTGCAGAAGACGACATAAAAAAAACAGCTTTTCGTACCACTGATGGACACTATGAATTCGTTGTGATGCCCTTTGGCCTCACAAATGCTCCATCTACATTCCAAGCAGCTATGAATGATTTGTTCCGTCCCGTTCTTTGGAAATTCGTATTGGTTTTTTTCGATGACATACTTGTTTATAGTACCAACGAAGAAGAACACCTCGAGCACTTGCAGTATGTTTTGGAAGCTTTGCAAAAGAGTGATTTTTATGCAAACCTTCCAAATGCACATTTGCTGCCTACCTCCTTATCATTCCTGGGACACATTATTTCTAATGAAGGTGTCGCACCAGAACAAGACAAAGTTGATGCCATACAACCATGGCCAAAGCCTACTTCCATGACCACGTTGCGTGCATTTTTAGGGCTTACGAATTATTATCGGCGTTTTGTACGAGACTTTGCAAAGATTGCCACTCCTCTCACTGATTTATTAAGATCTAAGGAGTTCACTTGGTCTGACCAAGCTCGCTTAGCCTTTCTTGCTCTCAAACAGAAGATGGAACACTTGGTAACATTGGCTTTGCCAAATTTCAAGGCAGAATTTAACGTCACAACCGACGCCTCCGGAACCGCGATTGGCGCCGTCTTATCAAAAAAAATCGTCCCATTGCATTCTTTAGTAAGAAACTATGTCCCACAATGCAAGCTCAATCAACATATACTAAAGAACTTTATGCAATCATGGAGGCAGTAAAAAAATGGAGACAATATTTGTTAGGTCATCGGTTTCGTATCTTCACCGATCACCATAGCTTGAAGCACATTTTAACCCAAGCGATCCAAACTCCGGAGCAACAGAAATGGCTTACTAAGCTTATGGGTTACGATTTTGAAGTCCATTTTAAGCCGAGAAAAGAGAATGTGGTTGCCGACGCATTAAGCCGCGTTAATTCCTCCATTCTGTTAGCTATCTCCACACCCCAAGCAACTTGGCTCAATGAGATAAAGAACTATTTTGCTACCCATATTGATGGACAGAAGCTGATCAGCTCAATTGTTGAAGACAAAGAAACTTTTCCACACCATGAAGTTCGCAATGGGTTAGTTTTTGTTCACAACCGGTTACTTGTGCCTCTTCTTGCNAAAACCTTCCAAATGCACATTTGCTGCCACCTCATTATCATTCCTGGGTCACATTATTTCTAATGAAGGTGTTGCACCAGAACAAGACAAAGTCGATGCCATACAATCCTGGCCAAAGCCTACTTCCATGACCACGCTGCGTGCATTTTTAGAGCTTACGAATTATTATCGGCGTTTTGTACGAGACTTTGCAAAGATTGCCACTCCTCTCACTGATTTATTAAGATCTAAGGAATTCACTTGGTCTGACCAAGCTCACTCAGCCTTTCTTGCTCTCAAACAGAAGATGGAACACTTGGTAACATTGGCTTTGCCAAATTTCAAGGCAGAATTTGACGTCACAACCGACGCCTCCGGAACCGCGATTGGCGCCGTCTTATCACAAAACAATCGCCCCATTGCATTCTTTAGTAAGAAACTATGTCCCACAATGCAAGCTCAATCAACATATACTAAAGAACTTTATGCAATCACGGAGGCGGTAAAAAAATGAAGACAATATTTGTTAGGTCATCGGTTTCGTATCTTCACCGATCACCATAGCTTGAAGCACATTTTAACCCAAGCGATCCAAACTCCGGAGCAACAGAAATGGCTTACTAAGCTTATGGGTTACGATTTTGAAGTCCATTTTAAGCCGGGAAAAGAGAATGTGGTTGCTGACGCATTAAGCCGCGTTAATTACTCCATTATGTTAGCTATCTCCACACCCCAAGCAACTTGGCTCAATGAGATAAAGAACTATTTTGCAACCCATATTGATGGACAGAAGTTGATCAGCTCAATTGTTGAAGACAAAGAAACTTTTCCACACCATGAAGTTCGCAATGGGTTAGTTTTTGTTCACACCCGGTTACTTGTGCCTCCTCTTACCGATGTGAAAAATAAACTTTTGGCAGAATTCCATGCATCACCACTCGGAGGCCACAGCGGTGTTACCGCAACAACGAAACGTTTAGCTGCTGACTTTTATTGGCTTGGTCTAAAGAAAGATGTGGCAACATTCATTCGAAACTGTACCATTTTCCAAACAACCAAACCACCAAACCACAAACCGTATGGCCTTTTACAACCTTTGCCGATTCCCGAAGGTCCATGGGTGGACATTTCAATGGATTTCATCACTAGCTTACCTCCATCAAAAGGAAAAGTAGCTATATGGGTTATCGTGGATCGTTTTTCAAAGTTTGCTCATTTTATTGCTCTTCCACGAGGCTATACCGCCGCCTCACTTGCAACCACGTTTTTGAAAGAAATTTATAGGTTGCATGGATTACCCAACTCAATTGTTTCTGATCGCGATCCGTTATTTTTAAGTAATTTTTGGAAGGAATTATTCAAGCAATTGAAGACAAAGCTCTTACATTCAAGCGCTTACCATCCCCAAACCGATGGGCAAACGGAAGTGGTCAACCGTTGTTTGGAGAATTATCTTAGAGCCTACGTTTTCAACGAACCAAGAAACTGGGAAAGGTACCTATATCTTGCCGAATTTTTGTACAACACTTCGCACCATTCCACTATTGATATGACGCCATTTAAAGCCCTCTACGGACGTGATGTTAAAACAATTCATGAGTACACAAGCGGAACATCTACCACTGCTTCAATCGATCAAACGCTGGTTGAACACGCACGTTTAATCGGTGTCTTGAAAAAGGCGATAGCGAAATCACAGGAACGAATGATCAAACAGGCCAATAAGAAGAGAAGTGATAAAGAATTCGCAGTCGGAGATCTTGTTTATCTTAAACTACAACCGTATCGTCAACACTCGGTTGTAGCTCGTCGTTACCGGAAGCTATCAAAGCGTTACTATGGTCCTTACAAAGTATTGGAACGCATTGGAAAAGTCGCTTATCGTTTGGACTTACCAACCGGATCTCGCATTCACCCGGTGTTTCACGTTTCACTCCTTAAGCAAAGCTATGAGACAACCACAGCATTGGAAGCGTTAGATTGGAAAGACAACGGTGTCCCTGATTATCTTCCACAAGAAGTCTTACAATCACGAGTGAATCAATCGGGTAAAGATGAGTTTTTGATCAAATGGGAATCGAAACCGATAGAGGAAGCAACGTGGGAATCCAAGGAAAAGATGGCACTTGATTATCCATTTTTTCAGCTCGACATTGAGGACAATGTCGTTTCTCAATGGGAGGGTGATGATGCAGGCCAGGACACACCAGTAGTAGACCACCTGGCTAACTCACGGCCCAAACGAGTATCCACCAGGCCCATTCGCTATGAAGATTAGGAAGTCGAGTTGAAGAAGTCAAGATATCCGTTGTTTTGTTTGTTATTTTCCTTGTTGATCAATTCTGCATGTTTCCATTATTTACTCCATGATTGAGATCATGGCTGATTTTTAGGCTAGTCTTTTACTGCACTTCTTCCTTCCATGTACTAGTATTTAAGTTGATCTTTGGTTGAATAAAAAGGATATCAGAAAATTGCTCCAAACTTTCAAACTTTCTTCGTTAATTATTTTCAAGTTCTACATTTTTATAATTCTTGTTTAAGTATAAGAAAACCCCATCATATTCATATCAAGTTCCAAGATATTGATTTAGAAGATACGAGCCTCACAATTGATAAGTTGTGTCTAAAAACACATAAGAACAAGAATATCGCAAAGTCAACCTTTCTAATTTTCAGAAAACTAGCAAGGTTTGACTTCGCAAGTTCAAACCTTGCGTTGCGTTTATTTTGAAGAAAGTCGCAAGGTCAAATCTTACGAGTTTTCTAAAAAATCCGTATATTTTCGCAAATCTTCTTAGTTTTGTGAGTATAACGGTTTTTTTTTATATAACAATTAAGTATTTGTTGAATATGTTTGGAAAATTAATTATTTTTGTCATTTTCTCTAAGCTAAATAAATGAGTCTTATAATCTTTTAACTTGTCATCAATGACTTTGTCAAACTATACATAGTTACCGCCATAAATTCAGGAAGTGAGTTCCCACTTCAATTGTTATAAAATTTATTTCGAATAACAGAAATATCTTTGTTTTAAATGTTTGAACTTGAAGGCGTCCAATGAGATTGTAAATTTGTAAGGAATATGCCGTTTATTTACCTTTCATCATTTTCTTATACCACTAAAATTGATTAGAATTTATAACTAAACCAAAATTAGTTTATATTAGTTAGACTACGTGTAACACTCCAACCACCATGCTTGGTCATTGGATATGTCACCACCATCGTGCGCAACCGCTGCTACACTCACCTGCTTCAGGCGTAGAAGGAACAAAATTTTGGTCAAAGGTGATTCAGGCTGCCGGTAGCAAATAGATTGTGTGCGTATGGCCGTATGTATTGTGAGATATTATGTGTTTAAGGTTTATATTGGTGTTTAAGTATATACTAGTAGGCACCCGCGCGATGCGGCGGCGAATACCCTGTAATAAAATTTGCGGGGATAAATATCTAGAATTTTTGTTTTGGGTTGCTGGATCTCATATTTTTGTTTTGGAAGCTATTATTGTGGTTAAAAAGTTGTATTTTTTTGTGAAGGGGTGTTTTTAATAGTGTATTAATTGTATTAATAGTGTATTTTTTGGTGAAGGGGTGGAAGCTTAATTATATTGTACATTGTGCTTAAATAGTTGTATTTTTGGGTGAAGAGGTGTTTTTAATAGTGTATTAATTGTAGTAAATGAATAGTGTTTTTTTAGTTTTATGTGTGCTTTAAGTACTTGTAAACTATGTTTTATAAGTAGTATTTGCTTAAAATCTAATTTACGAAATTTTAAAATAATTAATAAGAGAGAGGGTCTTAACGCTTTATAAGTAGTATAGATGTAAGTGGTAGTTACTGAGAAGGGGATGAGATAGTGCTGATTTGAGACTACTCCCAGCGGGAGCTGTGAGCCACGAGCCACCGTGAGACAGCAACCTCACGCGTGAGGCCTAGTGGGAAGGGCAAGGGTGGCGCGTGAGGAGAGCAAAAAAAAAGTGAGACAAACGGTGAGGTGTTCACCGCTTATGAATTTGTGCAAAGGTGGCCTTTTCATGTGTTTTTATTATTAATTATTTGGTTTGTGAGTGTCTGTAAGATGTTTAGTGAGGTAAGTTTGTATAAAAATGAGTATTTTAATGAAATGTGAGGGAGTGGTGAACAAGATTATAAATAGTGTGAAGCGTGGCGTAGCGGCATAGCCAAGCCTCAAGCTTTAGCGTGAGGCGTTGCGTTATAGCGTTTTTAAGGCGCGATTCAAAGCGGCAAAACATATTTATAGAGTTATCAATATTAGTTAGCTACTAGGTTTAAAATTGAGTTATTGAGCTACTAAGCCCGAATAAATACTTGTAAATAAGCTCAGTCCAATAAATCTATAAAAAAAAAAAAAAAAAAAAAAAAAAAAAAAAAAAAAAAAAAAAAAAAATCTTAAAATCTTCAAAAAAAAAGGCGTCATGCTACGCGCTATATCACGCTTTATTGCACGCCACGCCTTGAGACGACGCTTTGACATGTTTCATAATGTGGAGGTGACGCCTCGCGCTATGGCGATGTTATGGCGCCGCTATAGCGCGCTATTTAGAACCATGGTGGTGACTAATGGAGGTGAAAGTTGAGAGGGAGTGAGGGAAGAGAAAGTTAATGTGACGCTGAGGTAGAAGGTGAAGTGATGCGCCCATCGGAAGAAGTCTCAAGACCATCAACACCACCACCATTACACTGACGAGTTAGGATAGGGTATTTCATTCTCCGATTAAAAAGGTGTGGTATTTGCACATCAAAACTCAATCAAATTGTAAATCAGAATACTAGTTAGTTCTTGACAAATTTGCCCTTTTCGGTCTAACTGTCTTTTGAGTTTTGACCCAGTCTTGCCGACCAAAGCCAACATTTTTGGCTGAGAACACAAGGTGAACAGACCCGGCAACAACTGAAAGTCATTGGAGGTTAGAGCGTGTTTTTCAATAGATATCTAGATCAGTTCACATTCAGAAACAAAATCTTGTTATCTTGATAATCTTACTTAAACAAAAATATGTAGAAAAGTAGCATATATGCGCTGAAAGAGACTTTTGATCATCTTTTGAAATACCTGGATTAGGAAATCAATATCCATATGAACGCATTTGACATATATTAGGAATTCAGAATCCATGTGAACACTAGTAAATGAATCTAAATTGTCTCAAAACTAGACCAAGTGTATACAATTAACCAAGTTTTTTGAAACATTTTATGAAAATCATCGATACACTTCTCACATGTACTTGTTCATTATCCATGATTTAGTTTAGTACTAAAAACGACTTGTGGCATAACTATTAGTAGCTTAGGCCCTTGTTTAATCTTTTACAATGCTAGACGAAGAAAACCGCGAATTAAAAGGCTTTCGAGAATAAAATTGACGATTCCGTATACGTAGCTACGCTTCCCCAAAGACAAAATAATTATTGACATAGCTGATAAAAACAAAACAAAACACAAACTTAACCACAACCAAAACCATTTACAGTCCCCAAAACATACAAAATGGGCAGGGCACCCAGGAACACGGGGCTTTTCTTTCAACCCTTTATAGTTCCATTCACTTTATGTATTCCATACAATTTTTGTAACTTATCATTTTATCACTGAGATTGTTTCAACTCATTCAACATATACTTCCTTTATCCTCAAAAAATATCAGGTGCAAGTTATTCTTAAAATACCTTTTTTTATAAGTATACCCCATATTCGGCTCTACAGACGCAAGCAATCTACCATCTGATACAGAGAAAAGAAACCACCAATGTTTATATTGATGAAGATGTGTCTAATGAAATTTGAAGGCAATATATAAAGAAAAGGAAATTAACCAATTATTTATACCTTGAGAATATCTGTAGAGCCACACTGACATCAAAAGAGAAGCGTTTTATGATGGGGGATACCTAGCTACACCAAATATTCTGCACATAATGAAGTGAACATATATCAGATATTCAGACCCAAAAGAATGAAAGTATGTTGCAGGGAGTCTAAGGAGGTGGCAAGTGTGCAGGTTATGCAGATTTGGGTAAGGGATCAAATCACGTAATTTTGGAAAATAACGGGATGATCCTATAACAATTTTATCCAAAATATTTTATTCTATGTAAATATTTAGTGTGCCAATATGATTACAATGTCTTACAATGTCAAATTAATTTCAACTTCAATCAAGTTTCTCAAAAATAATGTTTTAGAAGGTTTTATGCATTAGAAATGAAGTTTGACAACTTTCAACCAACTTGTAAGCTACTTTGATCAGTTCAACTCTTTGACATGTTTCCTTATTAGCTAATTAATCTGATTTGACGTTTGACCCATCAGAGATAAAACATAATGATCAAATCTTAAGTAAATGTGAAGAAATTGCCACCGCGGGTGTAATATTGATAAATTGAATCAAAAGCACAAAAGCCTAACAAAAGCTAACCTGGAAGTTACACCGACTGTTCACCTTATTCGCATGCGGTTGAGAAAATCAGACAACCTGTGGACATTTTAGATATCGATAAGGTAAAACCGAAAGAATATGTGATGTTGACAAAATGGAAAAGGTAAACTTTGTAGAACCTAATATCTTTAGCAATCACAGTCTGTCCATCTTCAGCCCCAAGATGACGCAAAACCGTTTCTTCTAGACGTCCATCACGGTACGCATGCTGTTAATATAATGGAGAAGAGATACCCATATTGTGATACTTGCATACATGAACAATCTCAATAGCAAAGAGAATATAGCAAAAAACTGAGATCCTTTTAGTTTTCAACTCTCATTGAATAATAAGTTGCTACTATAGTACTATTGAGAAGGGTGAGTGCAGAATGTGGCAGTTCAAAAAATACATGTCTAGTGTGTCAAATACAATTCCTGAACAAGTCCCCTGCTTTCCATAAAAGATGTACTAATATTAATAAACGATGAGGGAATATATCGTAACTGTATATGGACACAGAAGCACAGATATGCAGAAACTGAAATATGGCAGGAAGGTTCTCAAATGAACTGACATTTATAACGAGAATTTCCTAACAGTATAAATGCATATAACTGCAAGACCACACATTTACAGATCACAGAAATGAAGATTATTTCATCAGGTGGGAGTTCTGAATGTGAAAAGAGATCAACATACTATAAGATGGGTTAGTTATTTTTACTAACACGAATCAAGTCATCTATCTCCTTATATTTTTTTAATTTACTTATTTCATCATTACTAATGTTTCCATCACGTATTCCATTTTTGGTTTTTAGTAATAAAAATCCACACAAGAAAACGGATAAACTCAAAAGACTAAATTATTGTTGTCTGTACAACTATAAACATGTTATGTATCGCTTTAGCTGCCAGATAAAGAGATGATGAAGTACCCAATAGATGAAAACTTACTTCAGATGACTGAGGATGAGTAATTATAGGCTTAAAATAGTGCAAGAACAAATGTGGGCCTAATGAATAGTAAATTACATGGTGAAGATGTTGATGCAAATTAAATCACATTTTTGGATTTGGATCAAAAATTCGAGAGGACATGATGTTATGAGACGTTATAACGCCCATGCTAACCCCTAACTCATAGCATGTAGTTATCTATAAAGCTGAGTGATATGTTAAGTTATGCAACTATCTAAAGCTATAGTACCAATAATAATATGTTTCATAACAACCATATAGCACAAAGTAGAAAAGAAATAAAACTGCAGATCAACATTTCACCTTGTAAAAACAACTGGTTCCAAATGGGCACGCCCCATTTCCAAAGTCAAAGTGCCTGCAGTCAATAGACCTGCAATAAAAGACGATATTGAATGGTAATCGACTCATAAATCGTAGTTTCTAACTAAAATGACATAACATGTTACAACAAAGAAAATATCTCTTCCAAAACAGCATATGAACAACATTCTTAGCATAGGTATACAAACAAAATAAATATTCATACTTAATACAGCATATAGAGCATTGATTCTAGACGATATTCTTTATTGCCAAACAGACAGGGAATTATATGGAAGATAATGAAGTTGGTCAATCAGCCTAAAGTGCTCTGGGACGCCATTTGGTATAGGTCCACAAATTCGCATGAAGGTCTTACAGAGCATTGTTCAAACCTTCTTGTGTATTAAACTATATATTACCATCTCACGAATGAATCATACATGCCAAGGGAAAAAGTAAGATAGTCCCCAGCTGAAACATAAATCTGCAAACCTATTTTTTAGCAGGTTAGCTCTAGCCCTTGCACTAAACTGATATTTCAGTTAAAGGGGAAATTTCAATGGACATATTTGCAAGAGTAGAAGAACACGATATGAGAAGCCTAAAGCATGTTTGACGGTTCGATTGTAGAGAAAGTGCAGCATGGTTCAAAATAATTTGATATGAGTCTTTCATCCCAATTTTGTTCCATAGGCTTAAAGAACACAAAAAGTACTGTTGACCACTCGATACATAAATAAATAAACCCCAAAAAAAAGGGAACCTAGAAAATGAATGACATCCTTCTACATGCTTGTATCCAAAGCCAACTTCTATGGTATACTCCATTCCCTCACGTCGCTTTTCACTACCTACCATTTATTACTACTGGAAATCCTCTAAATCTCCTAATGACTTCTTGATTCATATGGAGAACTTTTAGTGGCTAAAGTATTGGCATCAAGGTAGGGAGGCATCTCACCTCACCAAGTGAACTAGGCTCGTACAGGTTTCCAGATTTCGTATATGACACAATTTGACACACATCAACAAGGGCATAATAGGAAGAAGAAATAAAAAGATAAATATGGCAGACTAGAACCTCTAATACTAAATTCAGGGGCTTCAACCATGCGACCGCATAACAGCTCACAGCCGACGTGCCTAGCTGGTAAGGACATCTGGACATGCCCAACTGATGCCACCCCTGACCATGTTACAAACAACATGGACATTAGGGCATGGCAAATTAGGCATCCCGGAAGCTCATTCACCCCAATCTTCTCCAATGGAGCTTTCCCAACCAAAATCGGGAATTCCAAACATTCTGTCCATATTTTTCCTACTAGTTAACTTAGTTAAAAATGCACCAAGTTTTCTTTTTCGCTTAATCCGAGATTTTAAGTAACTAAAGATCCCATCCGTACTTTCCTCTTTTAGCATATATAAGTTTACCAAACAATCAATACAATATCAACGGTGAGACTTGAGAGCATACACCATGGTATGTCATGTGTCCTTTGAGTGAATTGTGAACTAAAGCAAATGGACAAAGCCTTGAAATTACCCTTTGATATAATTATATTCTCGTAATCACATGCTCGCATGTTTGTAAGTTTATCATCATCAATATGTTTAATCACACTCACGCAAATTCCGGGTATTTTCCTACCGATAGTCTACTACATCATTTTCCTTATAATTGATGCATTATCTAGATCAATATCATATCTTCCTAAAACCAATCTTTCAATTGTTATCGGCATACAAAAAAAATAATAATAATAAAAAAAAATAAAAAAAATGAACACATAATTTGACACCTTAGTCTCAGCCCCACCATATACTGTCATTTTTAAGGTCATAGCCCTCCATAAGTAAAAGTTGTGTCTTAAACCAGACCCACTATTTGCTCCAACATTGAATATTAAAAACGATAAATTCAACCACTTGAGTGAACAAAACTAGTACAGATATAGCCTTTAATATAAGGATAGATCGCTTTTGAGAGCATGCATTTTTACCGCCGCAAACTTATACCTAACAAGCATAGCTCATAACATCCCTACTCTTTAGTAGTTCTGATGTAGATAGATCAGATGTGAAGTAAACAAGAAATTATATATAATGATGGTCAAACAGCTATACCTGAGTCTTGCTTTGTAGCTATCTACAATTTCCTGCTTTTCATCTTTCGTTGCATACCAAATCACACTGGGAATGACAAAGTATGACAGCTTCCTACATATGGGGCACGACCTCAAAGCAGAATTCACATCCAATCCAGATGTTGGGGAGCTACTTCGCCAATTCCTGATGCATGATATGCAAAATGGATGATCACATTCTGATAGTAACCCAAACTTCCGCTCAGCTGCTGTTGGCTTTGTAAGCACACGTTCAAGGCAAACACTGCATTCAATTTCTTGACTGTGCTTTAACGCATCAAGATGTTTATGCTTCTTCTCACACATTTTTTTATGTTCCTCCCTCTCGTCTGGTCTGAAGGGATGCAAGCATTCTTTTCTGCACGTAGGACATAAATCTCCATGAACATGAGGGCAATTTTCTCCACGGGGACAATTACCAGCAGCAGCGAACGAACACATCACAATATCAGCCGGATTAGTACTCCTTGCTTGCACAACAACATCATTTAACAACTCATTCTCCCCGGTGACTTCTTCACCCCATGCAGAAGCTACGTAGGGTCTGCTAGACGCAGAAAGCTCCCCAATAACACCAGGATCTGCAGTTTCAGATACAGGTTCTGAGACCCCAAACTGGTAAGGATATGTCGACGAAGAGGCAGAAGCTTGCGCTTTTGGTTGAGCAACCTTAACATGGTCATATCTGCAACGACTACCATACACACAAGTTCCTTTTTGATAAAAAGTACACACCTGTTAAGACATGACATACCACAAGCCAAAATGAGCTATCATATAATATTATAAATTTATAACTAAACATCCGGTTAGAAAGTAAGCAAGCAATGAATACTTTACATTATTAGCCGGATCCTTCCAGTCATGCGAGAACTCACAATGCTCCCCTTTCAAACACGCACCATGAGCAAAAAACTTGCATAGCACCCTGAAAAACAAAACAAATGTCAAACTACAAACAAAATCCCATAGCATTAAAAGTTATCAGCTGTATACTTATCATTAACACCATCCCCAAAACAACACATGTCCACTCATATACCTGCCATCAACACGCTTCATTCACACAAGTAAAAAACCAAAAACAAACCCTTTAACCACCTCATTGTCATTCTTACGGGATGTTTGAGTAAGCTTAAGCTTAAGGACTTGTGCATACTCAAAAAACTCCAAATACGGAGCTTAAAGCTTATTGACCTTTTGTCTTAACAAATAAGCTAAGATAACCTTCACCCACTCACCTTTTTTAGAGCTTAAGGTGTTTTTTTTTTTTTTTTTTNGTTTTTTTTTTTTTTTTTTTTGAATAACCATGGTTTTCGACATTTGTCCTACACCACCACACAGACTCAAACCGGATAAATAAGCACTTCAAAAGGGTTTTTGTGGCGTTGCTTATTATTTTCTCCTTATAAATAAGCACTTCAAAAAAATAGTTTTTGGATTTGCTTATTTTGTAACAAAACACAGAAACTGCTTTTTTTTCTTTTTTTTTTTTTTTTTCTTTTTTTTTTTTTAACAAAATAAAAGCAATCAACACCCTCTTAATCCCTCCCCTACTTCAATAAATTAATATCAAAACAATAACAATAAAAAAAATAAAAATAAACGAAACCACATATTATCAACAACCAAAACGACGTCGTGCGGAATAAAAAAGATAACAGAATAAGAATAAACCTGGTTCGATTTCCAGGCAAAGACATGATGATGACGATGATCGGAAAATAATAATAATAATTATTTTTATTTTTTAGGGTTGTTAAAATTTGGGGATATATATATATATATATATATTTTTTATATATATATCTTGCAAACAAAGGTTTGTTTCTTTCTTTCTTTCACCTTCCCTCAAAGGCAAAGGCAACCTTTCCTTTGGCTTGGTTTAATGAAATACGGAGTAGGAGTAATGATTTGTCATAATGATGTTATTTACGTTATTAACCTTTGACTATCTGTCAAATGTCTTCTTTTTTTACCCACCTTATTAACCTTTGACCATCTGTCAATCTCTTGTTTTTCTTACCCTTTTTGACTTTTTTATTGTCTAGCTTGAAAAGTTTATGAAAATATGTTTATGTTGTCAAACTAGCAATAAGGCTAAGAGCATGAGTAGTGGTAACACGAGTTATAACTTAACTCAGTGCCACGTCAGCTTTAACACATTAACCTTAACTCACAAAAAAACACCCACAACAATAACTCAGCTTTAACTCAACTATTTTCAAATCCAACCCTCAACTAAAACTAATATTTCATTTAATAACTAATAAAACACAACTTATATTAATACTTATAATTTAAACATACATTAAACAAACTACAACAAACTACAGCAAACATGAAACATAAACTACGATAATTAAACATAAAACTACGATAATTAAACATAAAACTACGAATCAATAAAATGAATCATCCGACACATAACCCTCGTGACTCGAATAGGAGGCACTTGAATCGTCCTCACTCGATGGCACATGGTCTACTCCCATTGCCTATCGCCATTTTGCTCGACGGTTTCTCCGATCCTGTTTAGCTTTTGCTCGCTCCTCACGAGCTCTTGCCTCACTTTCTTCCTCTGCTTCCACACATAACAATTCTTGCATATTTTGCTGAAACAGTTCTTCATCAGTCAACCCTCTCCAAATGGGTTGATCGGGTTGTTGTTGGACAACCGGTGGATTGACAACCGGTGGTTGATGAACCGGTTCATTATCCGGTGTGAATACCGGAAAGATGTTTTCCGGTGGAGTGTTCACCGGTGCATTCGGAATGCTGCTGGAGCTTGGGAATTGCTGGAAAAAGTCATGGTGACTTGAGAATTGCTGGGAGAAGTCACGGTGAGTTGGGAATTGTTGGGAGAAGTCACGGTGAGTTGGGAATTGTTGGGAGAAGTCTTTGCGAGACATTGTTTGAGAGAATTGTTTGTGAATTATGTATGATTTGTGTGAGAATTATGTGTGAATTGTGTGAGCAATAATGAGTTGTGAATGGGTGTTAAATAAGCTCATAAATCCCGCCCATTGATTTGAACTTGAAATTCAAACAAATCCCTCCCACCAACTTTTGAATTTTAAACGTTTAAAACAATCCCGCCCATGTATTTGAATTTTAAACGTTTATACACCCCTATATAAAGCATACATTATCATACAATTTTGCATACACTTCACTTTCTAAAGCATACACTTCACTTCTAAATCATTTCACAATGAATAATCGATGGTCCATGGAAGAAGAAACCTTGCTAGCTAACATATGGCTTGGACTTCACGAATCTAGAGACCTTGTGAATGAACCTTTTTGGAATGTCGTTACACAAAGATTCAACGATCAGACTAATGGTGAGCACCGTAATAAAAATAGTATTACGGCTCAATGGAATAGAATCAACCTTGAATGTCGTAGGTATAATGTTATTTACAAAGAGTTGCTGCGTACAAGTGAAGACCCTTGTCGTCTCAGCAATGCAAACCGAATTTATCATGAACGCCATGGAGGAGGGATAAAATATCAACATGTGTGGTTCATTCTGAGAAACACTTGGGCATGGGACAGGGACGCTGAGTAATGGTGTTTTATGTTAAGTATTTCTGTATCATGTCTTTCTATTTCACGTATCGTGTTTATTTGTTTCATGTATCGTTTGTAACTTGGTGTAATGTTGCTTTAAATTTGAAATTGAATAAAAGGCTTAACGGCTACTTTTCCAACGGCTATTTTGCTTAACGTCTTTTTTTTCCCCTAACAAAACTATATTTTCTCACACAAATATCAATACTGTTAACACACACATAAAATTATAAATACCAGTTTAACAAAACTATATTTTCTCACACAAATATCAATACTGTTAACACACACATAAAATGGCAACGAACTAGCTGAGGTGCAAAAATCTATTCTTTCCCGATTACACAACGAACAAAAGAAGGAACTCAAGTTGGTTAACAATTTGCTAGGTGAGATAAGTCGTTTTATAATGCAGATGCATAATCGTGCTCCTGAGGTCGAAAGGTTACGTGAGCTGCCTCAAGACCATCCAATTATCAGGATCGGTCTAGAAACTATATTAAGAAATAATGAAACGGATCTGCAACTTCAGGTCGCTTTGAAAATGGTTAGGGAACAAGTGTTGCAAGTGTGGGAGGAGAAGTCAGATCTCATCGACAATTACAAATCTATATAAATCGTATCGTTCGTATTTGTTTTCCTTATCGTTTGTATTTGTTTCTCGTATCGTTTGTATTTGTATTTCCGTATCGTGTGTATTTGAATAAATCAGTATCGTTTAAAAACTACAAGGGGATGTTTTGTAATAAACAATTTCTTGTAACCAAAATACAAAAAACTATAGAGGGGCCAAAAGTGTCAAAAAATTTTTTTTTTTAACTTTAGTCCGGTTAACGCAATGTTAGGGGCTTAACGAGCCACGTTAACGCGGCCTTAACGCCAACGCATATATCGGCTAACGCACCCTAACGTGCGTTAAAATGCCTTTAACGTGGATCTCCACGTTACCACTACTCATGCTCTAATAGGCAAGGTCTAATAGGTAAGGTCACATATTCTTCACCATACACATCAGCGCCACATCAGTTTTCTCTCTCCTCTCACTTCCCTTCACCACTCTTCACCTTTTAGAGGACAAGGGAAACCCATCTTCACCATAACTCTCATTTTTTTTAACTTACACAATTAAAAACGTAAACGTAAAAATATAAATACAAAAACGTATGCATACAAAATAGAAAACTTTTATTCATAACTTAAAAACATTACACAGACTTAGAAATTAAAAATATTAAATTAAAAACTGGAATTAAATATTACGAGACAAATGCTCGACCAAATCGGTACGAAGGTTTTGATGCATTTGAGACGATCTTATGCACCTAATAACCTTTCGCATTTTTTCATCAGATCGTATGGAGTCATCCGGTTGATGTGCTTCCACTGGGTACCATTCAGGAGATATTACCTTTTTTTGTCTTTCCGAATCATGTTATGTAATATAATGCGAGTATACATGATATTAAATATTCTTTCTTTTTTCATGATTCTTGTGGGAGTGGCAAGTATCGCCCATTTCATCTTCAAAACACCAAACGCCCGTTCTACATCTTTCCTTGCCGATTCCTGCATTTGCTTATACCTTATTCTCTTGTGGTCATCATCTGCTGGTTCTGGAATCGTTTTAACGAATGTTGCCAATCNTCCGGATATATCCCGTCAACAGATAGTACCCAAATGGGTAAGTTACCCCATTAGCAACAAATGGAATCTCTGGTGCGATTCCTTATTTAAGATCGTTAAATAAAGGAGAGCTATTGATAAAGACTAGAAAAATTAAGCAGCAAAATGATTCAAACTTGGATAAAAGCAAAGTCAAATTCGAGATGGCTGGTCTCCTTGACAAACGTGGTTAAAACAAGTTTATTATTCTTAACTGCCTGCTAAAAAACCAAGACTGCTATTATATTAGAAACTAAAATTAACTGCTCCTAAAATAAAGGATAACTGCTGCTCCTGTCCCTTTAGTTTTTCCTGCTGGTTTGTTGACCCAGTGGGTACACCCATAATCTGAAATTAGCATGAAATTGCGCCTGATCGCCTGCCTTGACCCGTGTCTTTTTCCAACACCTTGAGGTTCGTATCATTACTTCCCCCGTGGTAAAATGACTTGTCCTCAAGGCGAAAATAAGGAAATTGTTCAGCCTAGGTGTCCAAGTCGTTTACTCTGATTTGATGGTAACCAGAACGTAAATCCAGCTTTGAAAATACAGTGGCTCCATATAACTCATCCAATAGTTCATCAATATTTGGTATTGGGCATTTTTCGGCTACCATTATTTTGTTGAGAGCTCGATAATCCACACATATCCGCCATGTATTATCTTTTTTCTTGACCAGTAGAATCGGACTTGAGAAAAGGCTATTGATAGGCTGAATAAACCCCGCCGTCAATAATGCCTCCACTTGTTTTTCGATTTCAACTTTTTGGGAATGGGGGTATCGTTATGGCCGAATATTGGGTGGTGTGGAATTTGGAAGTAGGGGAATAGAGTAGTTTTATGTACGGCTGGGAGGCAGAGTCTTGGGTTCTTCGAAAACTGGGTTGTATTGATGTATCACAGGTTGGAGAACATCGAGAATTTCTGGTTGAATGCCCGGTGCAACAGCCAAATATTGAAAACTGGATGAACTTTGCCAATCAGTTGTAATGCCCAGCCATTTATAATGTTTTCCATCTGCATTGAAAATCATGAACATTTCTTTCCAATTCGCTTGGACCGTATTAAGTGTTTCCAACCATTGAATACCCAAAACCAAATCTGCTCCCCCTAACGAAAAGGGATAGAAATCCTGGACAATTTTAAGTTCATTGATTTGTATTGGGAGGTTTTTGCATATGTGGCCACACCTAATAAAATCTCCGTTGCCAATTTGAACACTAAAACGTGCCACTACTTGAGTATTAAGATGTAGGTCCTTTACCAATGCATCAGAGATAAAATTATGTGTAGATCCCGGATCAATTAAAATAATCACTTCTGTGGAATGAAGCATACCTTGAACCTTCATGGTTCTGGGGTGGGTATTTCCAAAGATGGCATGTAGACTAATCTCAGCAACGTCATTAGTATTCCCTGCCATATATTCGACTTCACTTGTAGGCTGCTCTTCAGACCCTTCCTCCACTTCCAACACCTTGAGAGTACCTGTTTTACACCAATGACCAGGCCCGTATTTTTCCCCACACCGATAACACTCACCCTTAAGGTAACGAGATTGTCTATCAGCGTCAGAAATTCATAGGGGTGGTTTGGAATTGCTGTTAGATGAATTTGATGTAGCATTCGTAGCCTTGGACTCGGTTTCGATGGATTTTGAGGGTGCTGTCCACGTTGATCCTCTCCCATAGTGGGTATGGTTGATTTTAGATTCGAATTCCAAAGCAATGCTTACCGCTTTATACACCATTCGTGGCTTCTGTATTCATACATCCGCTTTCAATTCTTCTTTGAGGCCATTAAGGAACACACCCAAAAGACAATGTTCTGGCCAGTTGGAGACTTGTGAGGAACGTTTGGCAAATTCTTGTCGATACTCCTGCACGGTTCCTGTTTGCTTAACACTACACAAATGCTCATTCGGGTTTTGGAATTCAGTAGGCCCAAAATTTCTCTGCAGGGCTCGTACTAAATCCTCCCAATATTCTATTGTTTGATTGGTCGATATCCAAGAATAAAAGTCTAGTGCATCTCCCTCCAAGTGCATCGATGCAACATCGACCTTTTCTTCTTCTAGAATGTCATAGTAACGGAAGTACTTCTCCGCCTTAAGGATCCAACCTCGCGGGTCTCCATCACAAAAAATTTGGAAAAGCAATCTTATTATGTGGGCGATACTTTTGTTGATGCCAGGATGAGTCTCCTTCATCTTGCCTTCCAGAACCATTACCTGATCTGTTGTGTGATTGAGATTTAAGGGTTGCCACATCTTTCCGCAATGCATCTATGGCCTCCAATTTCTTAGCAATAGCGGCTAACTGTACTGCTACTGGATCTGGTGGTTGATTGCTTCCTTCTGAATTATTCCGGATTTGCACCATGCTTTCGATTTCCCGGCAATAGAACCAATGATAAAGACTAGAAAAATTAAGCAGTCAAATGATTCAAACTTGGATAAAAGCAAAGCTAAATTCGAGATGGCTGGTCTCCTTCACAAACGTGGTTACAACAAGTTTATTATTCTTAACTGCCTGCTAAAAAACCAAGACTGCTATTATATTATAAACTAAAATTAACTGCTCCTAAAATAAAGGATAACTGCTGCTCCTGTCCCTTTTGTTTTTCCTGCTGGTTTGTTGACCCAGTGGGTCCACCCATAATCTGAAAATAGCATGAAATTGCGCCTGATCGCCTGCCTTGACCCGTGTCTTTTTCCTCTACCTTGAGGTTCGTATCATTACTTCCCCCGTGGTAAAACGACTTGTCCTCAAGGCGAAAATAAGGAAATTGTTCAGCCTAGGTGTCCAGGTCGTTTACTCTGATTTGATGGTAACCAGAACGTAAATCCAGCTTTGAAAATACAGTGGCTCTATATAACTCATCCAATAGTTCATCAATATTTGGGATTGGGCATTTTTCGGCTATCATTATTTTGTTGAGAGCTCGATAATCCACACATATCCGCCAAGTATTATCTTTTTTCTTGACCTGTAGAATCGAACTTGAGAAAAGGCTATTGATAGGCTGGATAAACCCCGCCGTTAATAATGCCTCCACTTGTTTTTCAATTTCAGCTTTTTGGGAATGGGGGCATTGATATGGCCAAATATTGGGTGGTGTGGAATTTGGAAGTAGGGGAATAGAGTAGTTTTGTGTACGGTTGGGAGGCAGAATCTTGGGTTCTTCGAAAACTGGGTTGTATTGATGTATCACAGGTTGGAGAACATCGGGAATTTCTGGTTGAATGCCCGGTGCAACAGCCAAATATTGAAAACTGGATGAACTTTGCGAATCAGTTGTAATGCACAGCCATTTATAACGTTTTCCATCTACATTGAAAATCATGAACATTTCTTTCCAATTCGCTTGGACCGTATTAAGTGTTTCAAACCATTGAATACCCAAAACCAAATCTGCTCCACCTAACGAAAAGGGATAGAAATCCTGGACAATTTTAAGTTCATTGATTTGTATTGGGAGGTTTTTGCATATGTGGCCACACCTAATAAAATCTCCGTTGCCAATTTGAACACTAAAACGTGCCACTACTTGAGTATTAAGATGTAGGTCCTTTACCAATGCATCAGAGATAAAATTATGTGTAGATCCCGGATCAACTAAAATAATCACTTCTGTGGAATGAAGCATACCTTGAACCTTCATGGTTCTGGGGTGGGTATTTCCAAAGATGGCATGTAGACTAATCTCAGCAACGTCATTAGTATTCCCTGCCATATATTCGACTTCACTTGTAGGCTGCTCTTCAAACCCTTCCTCCACTTCCAACACCTTGAGAGTACCTGTTTTACACTAATGACCAGGCTCGTATTTTTCCCCACACCGATAACACTCACCCTTAAGGTAACGAGATTGTCTATCAGCGTCAGAAATTCATAGGGGTGGTTTGGAATTGCTGTTAGATGAATTTGATGAAGCATTCATAGCCTTGGACTCGGTTTCGATGGATTTTGAGGGTGCTGTCCACGTTGATCCTCTCCCATAGTGGGTATGGTTGATTTTAGATTCGAATTCCAAAGCGATGCTTACCGCTTTATACACCATTCGTGGCTTCTGTATTCATACATCCGCTTTCAATTCTTCTTTGAGGCCATTAAGGAACACACCCAAAAGACAATGTTCTGGCCAGTTGGAGACTTGTGAGGAACGTTTGGCAAATTCTTGTCGATACTCCGCACGGTTCCTGTTTGCTTAACACTACACAAATGCTCATCTAGGTTTTGGAATTCAGTAGGCCCAAAATTTCTCTGCAGGGCTCGTACTAAATCCTCCCAATATTCTATCGTTTGATTGGTCGATATCCAAGAATAAAAGTCTAGTGCATCTCCCTACAAGTGCATCGATGCAACATCGACCTTTTCTTCTTCTGGAATGTCATAGTAACGGAAGTACTTCTCCGCCTTAAGGATCCAACCTCGCGGTCTCCATCACTAAAATTTGGAAAAGCAATCTTATTATGTGGGCGATACCTTTGATGATGCCAGGACTTCCAGAACCATTACCTGATCTGTTGTGTGATTCAGATTTAAGGGTTGCCACATCTTTCTGCAACGCATCTATGACCTCCAATTTCTTAGCAATAACGGCTAACTGTACTGCTACTGGATCTGGTGGTTGATTGCTTCCTTCTGAATTATTTCGGGTTGCACCATGATTTCGATTTCCCGACAATGGAACCAATGATAAAGACTAGAAAAATTAAGCGGTCAAATGATTCAAACTTGGATAAAAGCAAAGCCAAATTCGAGATGGCTGGTCTCCTTCACAAACGTGGTTACAACAAGTTTATTATTCTTAACTGCCTGCTAAAAAGCCAAGACTGCTATTATATTAGAAACTAAAATTTACTGCTCCTAAAATAAAGGATAACTGCTGCTCCTGTCCCTTTAGTTTTTCCTGCTGGTTTGTTGACCCAGTGGGTCCACCCATAATCCGAAAATAGCATGAAATTGCGCCTGATCGCCTGCCTTGACCCGTGTCTTTTTCCTCCACCTTGAGGTTCGTATTAGCTATCCATAACGTTGATGTCGTTGTTCGCCCCAGTAGTACCAAAGAAAGCTGCCATATCCATAAGTCTTGTGACGCAACCGCTTCCAGCAACATGAATGGATTCGAACCATGATCACGTCTAACATATTGACCTTTGTGTGCATTCAGACAACCAAACCACTCCTAATCTGTACAGTCAAGACTTCCTAACATACCCGGAAACCCATGTATTTTCTTCGTGATGTTGATAAAGCTTTATGACATTAGTCATAGTGGGTTTCCTCAAATACTCTGGACCAAAAATTTCCATAACAGAGTTACAAAAATGATCAAGACATCGACGAGAAGTTTTATCACCCATCTGCAGATATTCGTCTAAAGCATCAGGAATCGCGCCGTATGCCATTTGACGAATCGCGTAGGTGCACTTCATCAACGCTGAAATATCTTCTTTTCCGGTACAATCAACATTACTACTAAAAAATGGATTATGAATAGTTACCTCCCGAACTATCCAGTTGAAAAGAGTTCGACTCATTCGGAACCTCTTTCGAAAAGTATCTTCATTGTAGAACGGCTTTTCAGAAAAATAGGCGTCAACTAAACGTTCATGAGCACCATAATGATCTCGATGAAGGCGTTTTATCGCGTGGCGATTTGCTTTTCGTCTATTTTTAATAAATGACAACGATATTGCAATAAAATTCAATCTCCGATTTGTAACTTCTCGTTCTTCTTCTGAGTCGGTGAACATAATTATATCGGAATTCATTTGAAAAATAAAAGGAATGAGATATATGTTGTTTGAGATTGTGTTTAAAAAAAAGAGGTTTGTGGGTATTTATAAAAGAAATAAAATGGGGTGTTATGATTTTATTATTATTATTATTATTATTATTATTATTATTATTATTATTATTATTATTATTATTATTATTATTATTATTATTATTATTTGCAACGTTCCTTCCTTTTTTTTTTGCAAAGTATATATTGCAACGTTCCTTTTTTTTTTTTACTCAAAGACAACATAATAATTGATTAAATGAGTAGTGGGGCCCGTTTTTTTAGCTTTATCAATTGGTGAAGGTATCACCGATTCTTATTTCGGTATATGTGTCTCGCGCGTGAACCAAGGTGGTGGGCAAGGATCTTGGCGCGTGAGGTGGGGCCGAATGGTGATCTCATCACCTCCCTGCCGATTGGGCTAAGAGAAAGCAAGCCTGCCATAAGACATTAATGTTTATGTTAGTGCAAATATTACGATATTTAATCTATACGGTCTCGTTTGTTTTGATTGATGACAAACGTATAACTTGATACATAACGTAAAATGTACAAGTTACTTGTAATCATACTTTGTCTCAACAAACATTCAACACCTCTCAACGTCTCGAGTCATCGTATGCTACAACACAGGTTCGTACATGTTTGTTATGTAGCATTATGATCAAACCCCTTGACCAACAATTTAGAATGACTAAAATACTTTTNTAAAGAATTTTGTGATATTCATATATATAAAGGAAACTAATCAAGCTTGGCATACATCGTCATATTTTAACGCAAAGTGACGAAAAGTATATATTTCTCTTTATGGTATGCTAAATGACTACTTGTTTTAGTTGTATGCATATATGGTATTTGCTTATTGAATGTTGTGATTGCATTTGTTTATTTGTGATTCATAAGTGTCTATTGTGTCACCATATTCATTTGCTTGTTTGTCGAATTCATGTTTGTACACAATAGGATGTTTGCTAGATCGTGTGTACTAAGTTGAAAATTTGTGTTTGTATTGCTTATTGATTTAGATATTCTTCCTTTCATGTGTTATGTGATTGTTGTGCATAATTCACTTATGAATGAGAATTAAGTAATACTAATTAAACATCTTGGGATATTGTCACACGTCTAAATGTGTCACTACATCTTCAAACATGTAGTATTTGTGAAAAACGGTGTTTGGTACACATGCTTCTACAATGATGTTTAATGAATATGTCGTGCTATACAATAGAAACTCATCTTTGATTGATCATGCAAACTAACCATATCATGTTTGGACGATAACACCTTGTTGTTATCAATTTTCAATGCTTAGCTTAATTTCCATTTATGGTAAGCTCATAATCCTCGGCTTGATCTATATGCTAACATGTGTTAGAATATGTGTTTTTGGTTTTAATCTATCATATCTAGTTAGGTGGATATGTTGCAAGTATTATTAGGATACTTGAATAGGTTTCGGGAGTCAATAAATGTCCATTGTTTAGGAGTGTTTGGCACTACTTGAAATTTAAACAATTTGGTAGCTAAACAATGTGTTTCATGGATATATGTTCTTCTATGATCTTTCGTTATCTTTGGACATTGTCTTGCACTAACGGATATGCAGGTAGACAACATTTGGGATGTTGTCAAATTTTCAAGTTTATGGATATTTCACCAAGTATAGTGAAATTCGCTAGACCCCGGCCAAAGTCTAACGGTTAGAATCTTTCTATATCCAACTTTTACATTTCCTAATCAGTTCTATATTTAAGTTTTGATTTTAGGAATTTTCGAAAAATTTGAAAATCGTCTCGATGGTCAAAACGCGGGACTGCCTCATTTTTCAGGCATGGCGGAACCGGCGGATCCCTCAAATGGGTTCCGCCAGTGTAAAATTCTGGAATTCCAGATTTTGACCCCACGGACCCGGCGGAACCCTCACTTGGGTTCCGTCCATGTAACCTGAGGGTTCCGCCAGTCAATCTGCAAAAGTTAATTTT
>LBNU01033265.1:10161-20719 GCA_014162995.1 Artemisia annua
ATCCTATCCATGAGCTATACCGATAGCACCTTATGCATGAAACTTACCTTAAATCGATTAACGCACATACGATTCACGTTTTCTTAAGACGTTCAAGGCTTGTTACCGTTATAGGATGTTAGCCAGTTTCTCAGTCTAACCGTAGATGAACATATCACCCAAAACCTCAATCACACTACACATCACATGATAATCAATAGTTAAGGTTTCATTACGATCTAAGCAACACAAGATTACAATTAGCCTAGCATGTTGAAAGAAAGACAAGCAACAAGCATACTCACACACACATAGGACATCATTGTATGAATAAAGTATTATCCTTGGATTCAAAACATGCAAGTAGAGGCGTTCAGGCATACCTACTAACCAGGTCTGTAATACACCTACTAGGTTTAACCCCTAAAGTTCTCACTTCAAACTTCGTCTCAAAATAAGAATAAAACTGTTCATCCCGTATATATTACGAAAACGCGGATGCTGACGGCGTCAGTCCAACTACCGGTGACGTCGTCAGCTCGGCGGATCTAGGGTTTGCCTGACGGCCTTGATTGACGTGGTTTCATTAATTGCTTGGTTCCAGATCTACGGCCTTGGTTTACGGACGTCCACAAATTTACACTACGAACCTCACTACATCACGATTCTTTTTTCCCACTTCTGACTTCCACTTGTTCACTGACGCGTCACTTATGTAGAGCCTGTGACGGCGTCACCTTCGAGTTAATCATTCAAGGTCTTTTGAGTTTTTGTTGTTTTCCGCACTTTTTCACTCCGAAAACGCCCGAAAATGCTTCTTTTGTGATTTTCCCTTCAAAAGTACCTAAAATGAGAAAAGAAACGACTTTGGGTGAAATCCAAACCAAAAACATACGAATTAGGACTCAAACCGACCCCTAAAAACGTAACATTTTTCGTCTCATCAATTATCCATTTTAATTCAACAATTAACCAAACAAATTATCCAAATCATATAATATCATCATTATAAACATGTTATCATCCTCAAGTATCAAAAACAAATATGAACTCATATGTTAAAAATTCTATTCGATTTATACATTATCCAAAATTCCATTTTCGTATCGATTTAATTAACCAAACTAGTTACATGTTATACCAAATTAAATCACACATGAAACCAAGCATCCATAACATGTAATAATCATCAATTAACACAAAAACTTCTTCCTAGGGTTCATAAGGGTGGTGGCCAAATTTCAAGACAAGAACCAATCCGGTTTTTGATCCAAAAAATCACATCTAGGTGTTATAAATATCATCACAAGCATGTTTTAATCATTATATCATCAAGTTAATCAAGATTCATCAATTTCTCATAAAAATTATATGTGGTTCGATTCGTATATATTTTATGTATATCAATTCGTATCTTTTTGATCTTTGCGTATCATGATATTCATAATAAAAGGAAAACAAGGAATTAATCAAGAGGGAAAGAGAAGATACCAAACTCTCCTAGGGTTATGTTTAGGTTCGAATGGGATGGAAAAACAATGAACAAGCCTTCAAGAGCCTCCAAATAATCTCCAATGTGTACCAAATCGTCTCACGAACACGTAGAGTTAATTTTCAATGATCAAGGAACTAGATTTGATGATGGTGGTGTTGTGTGGGTGGCGTACAAATGAAGGAGGAGAGGGGGAAGAATAAAAATTTTAAAGATTTAGGTTTAGGTAATTTTTGGAAGGACATAACCATCATAATGAGAAAATAATTGTGATTTGCAAAATTTTAGGGATTTGATCCCATCCTAATGGGAGTGGCCGGCCAAGGGGGGAGGAGAGGGTCAAGGTTTCCAAAATTTGAACAAAATAATACTTAGGATATAATGTTGTGTTTATATTGCAAGTTGTGTACAAGTTTTAAGGTTTTCGGACCCCTTTCGGTCAAGTAATAAGCAACACTTGAGTTTTAATCCAATTTTCATATTCTTGAGTTCATATGATGTTGTAGTAGCTCAATTAACATTTACTTGAAGTTACAAGTTCATATTTGTGGTTGTACGATAACCGTTTTTTATTTAGGGCTTGTTTGGTAGATGTACTCAATTCTTCAAAATTTCAAAATGGAGGGTATTTTAGTAATTTAATCACGTCAAGAAAATATGGGTTTTACACTAGATGTATGGAATATTTTGATTTGTGAGACTCATGCATGATGAGATTACGAATACCTCCAAAAAGAGGGATCCAGCTTCTTTCCTTGAAACAAAGCATTCCATTTGACCTTTTCACAAAACCGTTTTTGTTCTCCGGCATACCAAAAATCTTTTCCTTTGATCGGTTTTCTTTCTTGAGAGCTTCGCTCTGGGCGATAAGAATTTGTGCTGGAAGGGGTGAACAAATAGTCATACCTAACGATTTAACACTGAGAGGTTTTAGTCTTTCTTTCCGGCTTAACGCATCTGCTACTACATTAGCCTTTCCTGGGTGATAACGGATTTCACAGTCATAATCGCTGAGTAATTCTTACCAACGGCGTTGTCTCATGTTTAATTCTTTTTGGTCCAGAATGTGTTGGAGACTTTTGTGGTCAGTAAATACAGTACACTTGGTGCCGTATAAATAGTGTATCCATAACTTAAGAGCAAATACTACTGCTCCTAGTTCTAGATCATGGGTTGGGTAGTTTTCCTCATGTTTCTTCAGTTGTCGTGTGGCATAAGCTATCACTTTATTTCGTTGCATCAAAACTGCGCCTAGACCATGGTACGAAGCGTCACAATATACTATGAAGTCTTTGCTTCCTTCAGGCAATGCTAGTATGGGTGCTTCACAAAGCTTTTGTTTTAACAGTTGGAAAGCTGATTCTGCTTCTTGTCCCCATATATACTTTTCATTCTTCTGAGTCAATTAATGGTTTTGAGATTTTAGAGAAACCTTCAATAAATCTCCGGTAGTAACCTGCAAGACCTAAAAATTGACGTATTTCTGTGGGAGTTGTAGGTGATGACCAATTCTTAACGGCCTCTATTTTTGCAGGATCCACGTGAATACCTTGACTATTGATGACGTGTCCCAAAAATTGCACAGTGGGAATCCAAAAATCACATTTTGAGAATTTAGCATACAACTTTTCCTTCCTAAGTAACTCTAGGATAGTTCTCAAATGTTTGGCATGTTCTTCTTTGTTACGAGAGTAGATCAGAATGTCGTCTATGAATACTATCACGAATTTGTCCAAATATGGTTTGCATACTCGGTTCATTAGGTCCATAAACACTGCGGGTGCGTTTGTTAGACCAAATGGCATTACTTGAAATTCATAGTGTCCATTACGTGTTCTGAATGCTGTCTTGGGAATATCTTCTTCCCGAACTCTTAGTTGATGGTATCCAGACCTTAGATCAATTTTCGAGTATACGCTCGATCCTTGTAATTGATCAAACAGATCGTCGATTCTGGGTAAAGGATATCGGTTCTTCACAGTGAGTTTGTTCAATTCTTGGTAATCTATGCACATTCAGAATGATCCGTCTTTCTTTTTAACGAATAGAACCGAGGCTCCCCAGGGTGATGAACTTGGTCGAATGAAACCTTTGTCGGACAATTCCTTCAGTTGTTCTGATAATTCTTCCATTTCAGAAGGTGCTAGTCTGTAAGGTGCTTTTGCCACTGGTGCCACTCCAGGCATTAGTTCAATCTGAAATTCTACTTGACGGGTTGGTGGAAGACCGGGCAAATCTTCAGGGAATACTTCAGGAAATTCCCTAACGATAGGCACGTCTTGAAGTTGTTTTTCTGTCGACTTATTTTCCGTTACATGAACCATGAATACTTGACATCCTTCGTTCATGTGTTTCATCATTCTAAGGCATGAGATGATTCCGTATCGGTTTTTACTCTTCTCGCCATGGACAATAAGGATTTCATCCTTAAGAGGGATGTGTACGGCTTTCTCGTCACAATGAATTCTAGCATGATGTTTGGATAACCAATCCATGCCGATGATAGCATCAAAACTACCGAGTTGGACAGGCATCAGGTCAACGGGAAAAGGTTCTCCTACGAGAGTTAACGTACAATCTTTCAGGACAGTGTTGGTGCTAATTAAGTTTGCATTTGCCATTTCTATTTCGTAAGTGGTGTTTAGCTTAGAAGGGGTAGAGTTAACGAAAGGGGCAAACGTATCTGACATGAAACTTTTATCCGCTCCTGAATCAAATAATATTCTAGCATTATGATGATTCAATAAGAACGTACCCGTGACGACGTTAGGGTTTTGTGGTGCGTTGTCATTTCCCATTACGTATGATCTTGCTCGTGCGTTGTTTTGACCATTTCCTTTTGGACAGCGATTTCTGAAGTGTCCCGTTTCTCCGCATGAGTAACATGTTGGTGCTACGTTTTGTAGGTTGCTGCCGGTAGCAGGGCTCCTATAATCCTTTGTGGCATGACCTATCTTTTGGCATTTTTGGCATTTTACCGTACAAACACCATTGTGGTGGAGCTTGCATCGGTTGCATTGTGGCTTTAAACCTTGGTATCCATTGCCATTTGTTGCCGTATAAGCCTTAGGAGGCTCTTTTCGTTGGTTTTGCTGTTGACAATGAGCATTCTAAATCTGGTGGTATTGTTGGTTGTTCCTGTTGTTGTTGTTGTTGTATTGGTTGTTGTTGCGATGGCTGTTGTTGTAATGTTCGTTGTACTGATGGTGGGTGGTTCTCTTGTCATCTAACTTTCTTTTGAGTTCATTGCACTTAACTTCACGGTCAGAAGTTTCTGTGCTAACTCCATTGCGAGTTCTAGTGATGGTGGGTTAGATGTTGTGACGTTTCCTTCGATGCTTCGGGGAAGACCCTCAACATATTTCTCCAGAGTTTTCTCTAAATATGGCACGATGGAAGGACACAATGCCTTAAGTTCATGAAATCTCCTATTGTAAGCCTTGAGATCAATTCCTTTGACTGCAAGGGTATGGAACTCATCTTCCAATTTCCTTAACTCGGATCGAGGACAGTATTTCTTTAGGATTGTGGCTTTGAATTCCGTCCAAGAGAGTCGGTATGCTGCTTCTGAGCCTAAGGTTTGAGTTGTAGCGGTCCACCAAGATAGAGCGTCATTCATTAAGGTTCCTGTGGCGAACGTGACCCTGTTGTTCTCTGAACATCCACTCCTTTGGAATATTGTTTCACATCTCTCGAACCAATGGGCGAGTTCAGTTACTCCTTCAGTACCCATGAAGTACGTTGGCTGACAAGCCGTGAAGTCTTTATAGGTACATTGGCGAGGTGTGGGTGCGACATTCCTTGCCGGTTGCGCGCCAGCGCCTTCATTTCGGGCAGTAGCTGCTTGTTCGGCTAAGGCTGCGTTGATTCCGTCGGCGATTGCTTGTTGAATTTCTGTCGGGGTCATGGTTGCTGATGGGGTAGTGGTAGTGGTTCTCCTGGTTCTAGGTGCCATATTCCTAAAAATGAGAGTATATGTTTAGAATTTTCATAATAACCATCTTGTGTTAGACTACTTTAGTAACATCAATAGGTTTAAAGTTATAATAGTGACCCATATATCACGATGCAATATACGATATTATAACACATATGAAAATAAAGTAAGCATAACATCATAGATTAGATTGTCGTTTGCGTTTACACCACTTATTCCTTCTTGTTGATATATCCCAAGGATTATTCAAATACAAGTTATTATTGTGATGAGGGTAAAGCTACGTCGACAATCTATAGTTTCTAAGGTTTTCCTTGGTTGTCATCAAGACTACGTTGTAGCTCCTGAATTGTGGTGGCCATGGTTTCTATAGTTTGGTCTCGATCTCTCTCTCTAGCTTGTGCTTCTTGCTGTGCACGTCGCAGAGACATAATTTGGGCTCTTGTGGTGTCAAGTACTTGATCAATATCACTCATGATGGTCCTGGTTGTAGTGCTAGCAGTACAAAGTAATCCGATGAATTCCATTGCTTCACCGAATTGTGCACTCAGTTGTTCTATCATGGTTCCCATCTCCAAGTGCCCCATTACAAGTTGTTCTATTTCACATGACATGATTTCCACTTTTTTATTAGGGATGTTGTTTACCAGGCTGGCTATGGCGTCTAACCTGTCCTCATGTCTTACTAACCTAGCCGCCAAGAATGGTATAGTGCGGTGGATGGGTTCTCCAGTGACCGGAAGGATCCTGGATGCAGCAACTGATGAACCTTCCCCAAGTTCCCTGTTAGTGGGGGTACCCTCTTGAGATCTCCAATATTTGAGGATCGGTAGTAGAAATGACCATTTGCGAGCATTGACTCGCTTACGAGCCTTACTATGATGGTTTGTTCTTGCCTGAGAATAAGGATCTGAGGAGGAAGGACGAATCTGGTAAGTCCTTTGTCGGTAAGGCAGAGGAGTGCTGCGGGTGGTTATAGGTGGAGATGCAGGTGGTAGACTGGTGAATGTCACTGGTATAGTAGTAGTCTGCTGATAGAATAGAGTAGGTAGTATCACTGGTTCTGCAGATGGAGCAATTTCCTTTTTCCATTCGGTATCATCACAGATTTCCTTTTCTTCAGCATATGAAAGAACTTTTTCAGCAGAGGCTGGTTCATAAGGCTGGAATGGAGGAGTTTTCCTACCACGTCTGATAGGACCAGATGATGCTTGAGGAGAAGCCTCAAAGTTAAGTGTAGGTAGGGATTGCTGACTTTCCATATTTTTGTCCGTTGTAGGTGACACAGACATAGGAGTTGGAGCAAGAGTTGATACAATAGGTGTAGAACTTTCAGTTTCCGAATCCGATAACAAAGCAATGAAGTTGGGGTTCGAATACATGGTACTGTAATAATCCCGATTAGTAAACATAGTTATTAGCATAATGATAACAAGTAAGCATATATCAAGTTATAAAAATGAGAAGCAACATCTCTACCGGATGTTGGAATGTAGGCACGGAGGGCGTGAAGTGGTATTTTGTAAAAATGGTCCGTTTCTGGAAACATAGTTATAGTCCAGTATTTAAAATACCTGGTTCTCTATAACTGTAGCTCGGATACCAATCTGTAACACCCCCAAAATTTTTAATAGCAGCGGAAGATTTAGTAATAACAGCGGAAGCTTTTCGGGGTATTACCTAGAGGATCTTTCTTACAATTGCTGAAAACGACACAAAGTGACGTTTTAAAGTTATATTTATTTCAAAATACCAAATATCCAAAGAACATGACATTTCATAAGTTAAAGAACAAGTTTTATTCTGAAACTAATAAAGTAGTTTATTAAAGTCCATGCTGTGTTTATGCCCACTCCGTGCCTTCAAGTTCCGTCTTGTTTAATTACCTGAGATAAACATGCTAAAGTCAACATAAAGTTGACTGATATTCATAGGTATAAGTTTAATAGTTTGAACCACAAGTTAAAGAATGTATTGCAATCACATGCAATCAACAAGTTTAAAATCAATGTTCCTGTTTGATGCGTGGTTTTGTGACCTTACAACAGGTTTTACCTCTCGAGGGATCTCAAGAGGCTTACAACCCCACCAGGCAGTGTACCTGACCGATGTAGTATAGGATAGTGGTAAGTACGGGGGATTGATCGTTCTCTCACAGGGAATAGTGTTCGTTAGGATAGAAAAGCTACTCTAATAGGTCTAAGGGTGGAAGGAAGATTCTTTTTGTATTTTTATATTTTTTTGAAAGCAATTAAAATCTCGGTTTTTAGAGGAAGGGCGGAATTAGTTGCTAGTCAACTAACCCAAGTTTACTACTTATGCAAATTAAAATAAAATAAATATCTAAACTATTGTGGTTGTGAAAACAATATGGAGAAAATTGTGTTTACTTAGATTTCATTACTCCCTAACTATCTTTTACCGGTTAATTGATATGTGTGTTACTTGTGTGGATGAAGGGTGTATTCCTAATAACTCATGGAGTGGCATACATATCTCTCCAATTCTATGAGCTCTTATCTCGCCCTATGCCATGCACGGCACAACCATAGGAGTTGTAAACAGTGGCTCATGCGTTAAATACTACCTTAATAGCCTAGTATGCCTTGGCTACATGTTTCCCAAGACGTTCAAGCGCGTTACCATAAAGGAGGTTGGCCAGTTTTCTTGAGCCTAACATTGATGGAACAATCATCCCAACAAACAACAACACATCAATTAACCAATAATTAATAGTTAGGTTTCATTAGATCTAAGCAAACACAAGAAGAATTTAGCTACACATGTTAATTAAAAGACAAGCAAAATAGATAATCAACCAACACATAGACATATTGATTGAATTAAAGTGAAGACTTATCTTTAATTAAGCATGAGGGTTCCAAGGGTTGGAAACCCTAAAAAGTATAGAAAATTCGTCTTTAGGGTTTGCCCTAAAAGTTCTCCACAAAGTTCCACACTAATGAATGAAAATTAGAAAACTATATATATATTTTACACTCTGACGGCGTCAGGTTATAAGGGCTGACGCCGTCAGCTCGCCGCCATTAGGTTTCTCGGATGGCCTAGATCCACTTTTGACGCCGTCATCTTATAAAACCTTCTGGGCCGTCACTCTTTAATTTATAACCTGACGGCCTACTTTTCCTAACACCTGACGGCGTCAGGTGTTAATTCCAAAATTTCCTCTGGCCCGTCATTTGATAATTGGATTCCACTCTTTTGTCAAAGCTTGCTGATGGCGTCACCTTGTGACTTCTGACGCCGTCAGGTTGTAAATCTTCATCTTTTGAGACTTTGTCGTTTTCTTCACTTTTATGCTCCAAAAACGTCCGAATATGCATGTTTTCCAGAATTCCTCTCAAAAGTACCTAAAATGACAAATGGAACGATTTAGGGCAATATTTGATCACATTTATACGAATTAGGGCTTAAATGACCCCCTAAAAGCGTAACACTTTTCGTCTCATCAGTGTTATTGCCTTAAGCTCATGACACGCAACGATTAACAGCCAATCATAATCTCAAGTTATGACGGTAAGTAGTAGGCCCCCAAGATAGGTATTTGCCAATAACCTATTATAAGAACAATAAAGTGCGCCTGGTGTTTTCTCTAACGACCAAACGAGGATTGTTAATCACTAATAGTACTATCCACACTTATTTACGTTCACCCTGCAAGTGATTAAGGTTCATGATCGAGGGACTTTTGGCAATAGTAACTTAAGCAAATAATTTTAGCCTGACGGTATCATAATACCCGGTATAAAAGACTTGTGTTCGTGTTTTAAGCATCTATCCCCCCCACGGGAAAATAGTTAAAGAGTGGGCTATGAACTCACCTTAGTAGTACAGTAGATATAGTAGTATCGTAAACTCAACGATGCTAGGCAACGGCTTCACACACAACCTAAAAGATAATGCAAGTTTCAGTTGATAGTCTAAGTCTGGTTTTATCGCGAATATTAGTCATTCAGTTACGAACAAAACTCGTGTTTGTTTTAATGCTTAAAGTTTTAAAAAAAAAACAAAATTATATATATGTATAACTAGTGAGTACATTTATCGATGATTGACGGAAAGTTATCATAAATAAGTCAAAGTTTGTAGATGATAAGTCACGACTGTAATTTATAAAAGAAGACGCATAAATGTAATTAATAAGAAAAGAAATAACATATCGCCATATCGTTAAAATTCAATTATAGTCGCGAATTATATAACGTATATATATAAGTTAAATTTATAAAGTTTTATATTTAATATGTGTTTATATATATAAAATATTAATATTATTTTTATAAAATAATATTTGCAGAAAATCCTTTAAGTTTCACCAAAGTTACCCTTTTAACCCTAACGATATACATTTTACACCGTTAGTCCAAACTTAAATATTATTACATTTTAAGTCCAATTAGTATCAATATTTACATTTATTAACTCCATGTTTCAATATTAACAGTTTGTAACCCAGAAAATCAGTTTGACAGTTTTGACCCTAAGTTTTCCATTTTGGCAGTTTTAGTCCCTCGGTTATAAAGTTTTGCAAATTTAGTCCAAATTTCACCAAATTAAAAGTTTAATATTTTTATTTTCTAAATAAGCTCAGGACATTCCAATTAACTAATTTTGACAGCTTATTTTCTTAAAAACAACTTATTTCATTAATTGGGCTTTAACGAGACATAAGTAAGGCCGTTTTATGGTCCATTGGGCTTACGAAAGGTTTGGGCCTGGACTTGGGCTTATTTTTATGTCCTAAAAATGTTACGAAAGAGCTTATATGGTCAGCTTATCAAATAAGCTTGATGGGCCTATAAGCCCACGTTAACTTATAAAGTTTTATAGAAAAACTAATTTGGTCGAATCAAAAAGGGTCGAGCAAACTGCTTATATGAGTTCATTAGGTCGAGCAAAATATGTTTCCTGTTTGTTTACCAAGGTGTCAATGAGGTCGAGTCATAAAAAGGTGTGGTCATGTGTCGAATTTGGTTTTAACGAGACCAAAGTGTTTGTCCAAATCCTTATCAAAACAGTTTCTAAATACTTAGAAAAATTCTAAGTGTTTTTATATTATTCGAATGGGTCAAGTGACTTACAAAACGTGTCGAGTTAAGTAGTTAAACGTTATAATTATGTTTAAAACT